>JAPVLO010002407.1:0-49093 GCA_027257055.1 Cephalopachus bancanus
CTACTTTGGATCTCGAATAGACACCCACAAGAGGGATTGCTAGTCATATACTTTTTCATTCTTTAGGAGACATTGTCACTTCACTGATTTTTTCTAATCATGATGATTTTAACTTAGAGTAGTTTTGTATTTTTCATTGTTGCTTATTCTTTTAGTATCATCTAACGCAGCATTGTCATTGCCAGTGTCTTCATATCCATCTTATGTTTGGTTCTAATATATATATATTGGATGTATAATACATAATATATATATATATATATATATATATATATATATATATATAATAACATACAGTCATGTAGATGGGAATACTTGTGCCAGTGACAGAGATGAGAGGTCCATATGTCCATAAAGAAGTCAGACTTTACAGTGTTACTTGGGAAATTCTGTTCTAATGAGAATAATTTGAGAAGCCTAGTTTTCTATTGCTGACACAGAGAGACATCTTTTGTTTATTCTTATGCTTTTCAATTCTGCATCTTCTTGTTTCTTTTCAGTGCACTTCCAGCACATTCACAGTGAGAACCAAAGTTCTCATGTCTTGTGAAGGACTATATGATCGGACTGTTGATTCACTTCTTTGGGGTTTGGAAATCTGGGCATTTTTCTGGGGATTCCTCTTTCAGGTCATTTTATTTATTTATTTATTTATTTATTTATTGAGTTGAGTCTCACTCTGTCACCAAGACTGGAGTGCAATGGCTGCTCCTGGCCACTGCAGCCTTGACCTGCTGGGCTCCAGCGATCCTTCGCCTCAGCCTTCCAAGTAGCTGGAACTACAGGTGCGCACTACCATGCCCGGCTCATTTTTTATTTATTGTAGAGATGAGGTCTCGTCAAGTTGCCCAGGTGGGTCTCGAACCCACGGGCTGAGGCAATCCACTCACTTCGGCCTCCCAAAGTGCTGGGATTACAGGCTGAGCCACTGAGCCCAGCCTCAAGTTATTTTAAAAGTTCCATATATGTCTCATGTCAGAAGTGTACAGAGGAAGTAGTGGGATTGTTGGGGTTTGGTTCAGAAATCTCAATAACACTAGACACAGATATGTGACATGTTGTCTGTATTACAATCAGTTTTATGGAGGTTTCCAAACATAATGCAAAAGGAGTTTGGACTGAGTCATCAGGACACAAAGCATGATATTTTGCATTTTTTAAAGCAATGTATTATTACATTAAATTTTTATTTTCTTAATCTGAGCTAAGCTTAGATGTTGAACTTTTATTTGCCTAAATGTGTCTAGTATAAAATAGAATGATGTAGGCCAGGCTTGGTGGCTCATCCTGTAATCCCAGCACTTTGGGAGGCTGAAGCAAGAGGATTGCCTGAGTCCGTGGGTTCGAGACCCACTCAGGCAATGTGGCAAGTCCTCATCTCTACAATACATAAAAAATTAGCCAGGTGTGGTAGTGCATGCCTATAGTTCCAGGTTCTTGGGAGGCTGAGGTGGAAGGATAGCAGGAGCCCAGCAGGTCGAGGCTGCGGTGGTTGGGAGTGTGCCACTGCCCTCCAGCATGGATGACAGAGTGAGACTCCAACTCAAAAAATAAAACATAGAATGATGTATCTATTCACCTCTTAGCCTTCCCAAAGAAATTAATGCTGTAGGTAAACCTAAAACATTGCCAAACATATAGTAATAAAAAATTGCTGTTACCTTTTGTTTTTAAACTATTAGTTTACAGTTTTTGCTTCTTTTATTATATAGAATACTAGAACTAAGTTGTCTACTTTTAGTTTTTAATCTGTAGTAGCTTAGTTTACCTATAATATTAGTTTTTAAAAGGTCTGAAATAACATACTTTAATTTATATATCAGGTAAGAGGTGAGTTAGATAATCAGTAAGGCTTCCACTCTGTTTTAATATTTATTTTTTATGTTTATTGCATGTGAGATGTTATCATTACCATTTCCTTTCACTTTACTCAACCTGTTTGTCTGTGAAAATAACATGTATTCACAATAGTTCATTTGTGTTATACCATATTTCACAATATTCATGTTGCCTCCAATATTTATACATGTATGTTTTTTCTTTATTCCTAAAGACTAAATTACCGCTTTACCTTTTGAGTAAGTATGGCAGCAATATAGTTATAACATAGTAGAGAAGATTCAGTAGTATTATTTAAATGCTTAGTCCTTAAAATTTTTTCATCAAATCTTTTATGAGGAATTAAAATTATTTTTTTCTTATATGTTTAGTAATCTAATTACATGCTAATGATTCATAATGTCTGTTTTTCATGGATACCTAATGAAATTTGAAAAGTGTTGTTATTTAAAGGATTCTGTTTAAGCAATACAACTATGTTTATCCATGACTTTATGGGTTACATTTTCTCTCGTTTTTATTTTTTATCTATCTACAAATTCATATTTTTGTGTTGATTTAGCATTCTCTTTTCTCACATCTGATAATTATGTTCATGCATCTGATAATTATGGCTAAAATGATAGCCTAATATGACTTCAGATATGTTGTTCAACTCTGTAGAAATCTGTTCTAATTAAGAGAATGGGGGACAATATTCAAATATAAATCAGAAACGTGTCTTTTGCCAAGATTATGTAAGCATTTGTATGGTTGCATATGTTTAATTTTAGTTATAATTCATATAATTCTTTGTTAGTGGTCATTTTATCTTCTCTAGGTGAATAGTCATGGAAATTCTCCTACTTTCATCATGTGTTTATCAATGAGTATATATCATCTTTCTGTGTAAAACACCATCAATTTTGTGGTATGTGCCTCTTCCTACCAGCTTATTTCAATTAGAATAATCCCTTCCAGATTTATTCTAAATGTAGATACTATGAGATATCTGCTATTAAAAGGCTGAATAATGTTCCATTGTCAGTGCATTTGAAATTGTCTTCTTTGATGAAAGATGTTTGACTTGTTTTCAAGTGTTAGTTTTTGTGAATAATGTTGCAGTAAATTGCAGTGTGCAAATAACCCTTCCATTTGAATCTAAATGCAAGGATTTATTACTCTCCTGTCTATTTTTCAATGTAACTGCCTGCCTTATAGCAGTGCTAAATTGTTTGAATTACTGTAGCATTTTCACGGAATGGACCTTAGAATTTTTGTTTTTATTTTTATTTTTATATTTTTTGAGTTGGAGTCTCACTCTGCCACCCAGACTGGAGTGCAGTGGCCACTCCCAGCCACCGCAGCCTCAACCTCCTGGGCTCTGGCGATCCTTCCGCCTCAGCCTTCCAAGTAGCTGGAACTACAGGTGCTGATGAGTTTTTTAGGGTTGCTTTTTTGTATTTCTGGAAAAAATGGCATGGCGAATTTGGCAAGGATTATTTTGAATCTGTCAAGCACTTTGGTTAGTATGAATATCTTTGCAGTCGTGTGTTTGTCACAACTCAGGAAGCTTCTTCTGCAGTGCAGCCTCTCAAAACAAGACCAGAGGAAACATGCATGCTGATGTGTTTTTAGGACACTCACATGGTGTTGAAATCTTGTATTATAAGGGACTCGCTCTCCAGAGTTTATCTTCTCTAGAATTATGCTCGTACTCTTCCAGTTAAATAGTTTGACCACGTTTCTTCTGAAGGGCTCATAGTTATTTGCTATATCTGTGGTCTCTCTATGGTACTGCAGTCTCTCTGGTGCTAAAAGAATAATTTTCTTTTAGACTAAACAGATGCATCCTGTTATTCAAAGTGTACCACCATCTTTTTCAGTACTCTGTAAATTGGGACAGAAACCAGCCTTTGGGCAAATGCCCAAAGTGCAGAAGTGTAAACTCATGCTCCACTCTTCGGCTTATTCCCTGAGGAAGAAATCAAGAGTTAGAAGTTTTCATCTGATTGCATCATGCTCTATTGTGAAGGAAGAGAGATTATGGTGGCAAAATTACTAAGCTTCCTCTTCCATGTAACTCCTTTTAACACAGTGCTCACTTGGGATTTTGAAATGTCTTACCTGTTTTTTGGGTTCTCACAAAGGCATTGGGTATTTTGTTAAGTACATATATTTATCTATCTATCTATCTATTTATTTATTTATTGAGTTGGAGTCTCACTGTTGCCCAGACTGGAGTGCAGTGGCCACTCCCAGCCACCGCAGCCTCGACCTGCTGGGCTTTGGTGATACTTCCACCTCAGCCTTCCAAGTAGCTGGAACTATAGGCGCGTGCTACCATACCACACCCAGCTAATTTTTTTTTATTTATTGTAGAGATGAGGTCTCGTCAAGTTGCTCAGGTGGGTCTCAAACCCACGGGCTCAGGCAATCCACTCACCTCAGCCTCCCAATGTGCGGGATTACAGGCTGAGCCGCCAAGCCTGGCGAAGTACATATATTTATAAAGGAGTGAAGTCCTGTGATTTTTTTTTACATGTCATCATGCTTATGTCCTTAGCATGAAACAATATTATGTTTGATTTTTAAAGGTTATTCACCTGAGTCTAATACGTGGAATAAATTTTTATTTTCATGATTTTCAGCTGACTTCTCATTACACTGAGGCCCTTTTGCCAGAGAAGAGCATAGAAGAGTCACTTACAAAGGTGCCAAAGGGAAGGTATGGAAGGTTTGACCTCAAGAACTTACACTTAAAAAAATCTTGGGAACATCTGCATGAGGGTGACAAACTGAGAGATGTTCTATTGAAAATAATCATTACAAATATAACAAGTGTGGGAAAGTCTTTCATCAACACTCCAAATTTGTTATCCATCAGAGTATCCATATTTCTGCAATGGCTTCCAAACATGAATATGGCAAAATATTTAACCAGTCCTCAAAATGTAGCCAACATCAAAAAAATAGTAGAGGAAATAGTACACAGTATATGTGGGAAAGCATTTAGAAAATTATCTTATCTAAATGGATGTGAAAGAATCCATAGTGGAGAGAGAGCCTTCAAAAGTGAAAAATGTGAAGTCCTTAGCTATTACTCATGCTATTCACAACAAAAGAAAATTCATAGTGGAGAGAAGCTCTATAAATGTGAAGAATGTGATAAAGCCTTCACTTGGTATTCACATCTTATTCACCATCAGAGAATTCATACTGCACATAAACCCTACAAATGTCAGGTATGTGACAAAACCTTTCATCAGTACTCAAATCTTATTCAACATCAAAGATACCATACTGGAGAGAACCCCTACAAATGTATAGAATGTAGGAAAGCCTTTTGCTCCCAATCAGAACTTGCTTAACATATCAAGGTACATACTGGGAGAAACCCTACAAATGTGCAGACTGTGGCAAAGCTTTTTGCTCTCGTAAAGTATTAGCTGAACATAAGACTATCCATACTGCAGAGAAACCCTACAAATGTGAAAAATGTTGCAAAGCCTTTCAAACTCATAAACTATTTGCTGTACATACAAGGAAGCATACTGGGGAGAAACCCTACAAGTGTGAAAAATGTGGAAAAGGATTTCACTCTCACAAAGGATTTGCTGAGCATAAGACCATCCATACTGGAAAGAAACCCTATGAATGTGAAGAATGTGAAAAACTCTTTTGTTGGGACTCAAATCTTATTCAACAGAGTATGCAAACTAGAGAGAAGTCCTACGAATGTGAAGAATGTGACAAAGTGTTTCAGTTCCCAAACAATTAGCTAGACACATGACCATCCATACTGTAGAGAAACCCTACATATGTGAGAAATTTGGCAAAGCTTTCACTCTCCAAAACAATTTGCTAAACACATGATCATCCATACTGGAGAGAAACCCTACAAATGTGAAGAATGTGGCAAAGCCTTTCATTGGTAATCAGGTCTTATTCAACATCAGATTGTCCATACTGGAGAGAAACCCTACAAATGTGAAGAATGTGGCAAAGCCTTTTGTTGGCACTCAGGTCTTATTGAACATCAGATATCCATACTGGAGAGACCCTACAATTGGATGTGGAAAATACACCTTTTTGCCCTTTGTTCAAAAAAAAAAACCCTTTTCCCCTCGAAAATTTAAAAGACCATCCATACTGGAGAGAAACCCTACAAATGTAAAGAATGTGGCAAAGCCTTTCGCTCTTGAAAGAATTTGCTGGACACATGTCCATCCATACTGGTGAGAAACCGTAAAAATGTGAACAATGTGACAAAGCTTTTCATAGGTACTCAAAGTTAGTTGAATATCAGAAAATCTCCAGTGGAGAGAAACTCTACAAATGTGAACCATGTGGAAAAAGCCTTTCACTTTTATTTTGTACTTGCTCAACATGTCAAGATCCATACTGTTGAGAAATCCTACAAATGTGAAGAATGTGGCAAAGACTTTTGCTCTCATAAAGGATTTGATGGACATAAGACCATCCGTACTGGAGAGAATTCCTACAAATATGAAGAATGTGGAAAAGTCTTTGCTCTCAAAAAGAATTTGCTGGACATAAAACCATTATACTGGAGAGAAACCCTGCAAATATCTTGAATGTGGCAAAACCTTTTACTCTCACAATGGATTTGCTGGACACTTGATTATCCATACTTAAGAGAAATTCTATAAAAATGAAAAATGTGGTAAAGCCTGTGGCTCTCATATATGACTTCCTGGACATGTGAAAATCCATACTATGGAAAAATTATATAAATGACCAAAATATGATAATACTTGGTTGACATATGAGCATCTAACCCTAACCTTATGATGGAAGGAATGGTGTAAAGATTTTCACTGTTAATCCAAGAGTTTTCAACATCAAAAATTTATGCTTTTAAGTTTTCAGTATCTGTAATGACTGCAAAATCATATATCAAGATACAAACTATAGAGAAATGGTGAGAGATTTACAGATGTTAAGAGTACCATTATCTTGACTTAAACCACGTATATTTTAAATATACAAATGTAATAAATGTCTAAAGCCTTTAACCAGAGAAAACTTTATTTGACATTAGACTGTCCATTGGCGACAATCTACAAATTTAAAGAATTTGTTCAAAATATATGCCATTGGAAATACTTGGGTATTCAGACTGAAAGCTTTATAGATGCAATTTATATGAAAACTTTTTTTTTATTGAAAAGTCAAGTTTAAATAAACATCAGGTATTGAATGTCTTTAGAAGATTTTTTTTGTTTTTCTTTTCATTTTAGGAAAAGATAAGTATATTACTTGTATACTTTTGTTTTTACATCGAAAGAATTTGAGGATATTTTGAAAAGCAAGCAGTATTGATGTAACCCAACTCACTTGATGCTATGCCTTCATTCGTAGTGTTTATGTAAAAACATGGGGTCAGTTGATACTAATCAAAAATACTGTGTCCAATGGACAGTCTAATTTCAAAAGGCTTTAGACATTTTTTACATTTGTATATACATTAGAGCTATGATAGAACCTTGTACAGTAGTTGACCAGCAGTCATCTCACGTTTTTCATGAAGGATGGGGAACATTGACATGTAATCTCCATAAAAAGATCTAAATGGAGAGGTTTTTTGTGCTCATGTTGAGCATTATTGTAAGTTCTGCATGAGGTGAATGCTCAGGAAATATATTTTCCACTGGAATAAATGACAAAGAAACATTGAGAGTTTTAGAAAGCAGTTGCTTTATTAGTTACAAGTTAAGGGCAAAATGAAGCCAGATCATCAATATCTTGATGTTCTTCATAGTGTCGATACTTACAAGCCATAAGTGTATTTTGATATATATAAATAAATGTTTATATTCATAAACATCAGACTTGCATGTATTATTTACACAGAATGAAATATACTGTTATCTCTCTAAAGCTATGAATATGAGAGCTAAAGAATAGGAAGTTGAGTTCTTGTGTGTGAATGTATGCCTAAGTTGGAAAAGATATTGTTAGAACAAAAGAAATAGTGTAAAATCTGAAAGTCAATCAGTTTTGTCTACTTCACATTCAATTTATTCCACTAATATCTACTGGCTTGTAGTTCAGAATCTTCCTGTGGGCATCCTCTTTTTGACTTGCCTTGCAAGTTTCTGTTCATAAAGTGACCGTTATTTAGCCTACTTAGAAATTTCAAGAATTTAAAAAAATGTAATTGAATGATGTTTGAAAGCACTATTAAAATGTAATACACAATGGATATATTTTTTCTCCACAACTAAAGAATATCATTGAATAATTTTGGTCATGTTCTTTTTACTTTGTGTAAATAACAGTTGATTTTTTTAAAATTTCGCCACTTTTGATGAGAGGAATGGGATGGTTTTGGTCTTCTGAAAGGAAAATATTGCGTCAAAATTTAACAAAAATAACATAATACTTTAAACAGAAAGTGATTTTGTTATCCATCTTACATTGGATTAGTGATCCTTCAGCCTGGAAGGAGATTTTTAAGTTGTTAGCAATTTAGCACTGAAAAACACTGTAACTGGTCAAAAACTTCTGTGAGTAAAATCCTTTTTTTTTTTTGAGGTGGAGTCTCACTCTGTGCCCCAGTGGCATGCTCATGGCCACCATAGTCCTAATAACCTGCTGGGCGCAGGTGTTCCTTTCGCCTCACCCTTCTAAGTAGCTGGAACTATAGGCAAGCACCACTACACCCAGCTTTTTTTTGAGATGAGGACTCACCAAGTTGCCCAGGCTGGTCCTGAATTCCTGGACTCAGGCAATTCTCTCACCAATTGATTTTTATTGACTTTACTGGGCTAATTTGTTCAGTGAAAATTTGGGAGAGTTTATATGTCCAGGGCTTGTTTTATTTTTGCATTTTTTGACATTCCAACAAAGTGAACAAACACAAAACATTGCTTGATGTGAAATAAGTGCTCTTTAAAATGCAATAAATCTTCCTCTTAGAGTGAATTTGTATCTCTCTCTCTCTCTTTTTTTTTTGAGTGTTGTCTTACTCTGTCACCTAGACTGGAGTGCAGTGGCCACTCCCGGCCACCGCAGCCTTGACCTGCTGGGCTCCGGCGATCCTTCCGCCTCAGTCCTCCAAGTAGCTGGAACTACAGGTGTGTGCTACCATGCCCGGGTAATTTTTTTGATTTATTGTAGAGATGAGGTCTCGCCAAGTTGGCCAGGAGGGTCTCGAACCTGCAGGCTCAGACAATCCAGTGAAGTTGTATCTCTGTGTAAGAGACAACATTTTCAGAATGAGGAAACTGCATTGTTGTGGATTCCACATAAGTAATCATTAACATATTTTGTATAAGTATTTTATACAGTACTCTTACAAAAATGTAAGTCAATTAAATAGAAAGAAAAAAGTGAATACTGCATGTTCTCACATATAAGTGAGAGCTAAACACTGCGTACACACAGATAAAAATGAGAATGGTAGACCCTAGAAACTGGTGAAGTGGGAGGGAGCCAAGTGTTTAAAAACTGCCTGTTGGGCACTGTCTGCAGTGTTTTGGTGATGGTTTCAGCAGATGCTAAAACTTAACCATCACACAATAGATCCATGTAATAAGCCTGCACAGGTACACCCTGGATTGAAAAGAGAGAGAAAATCATAAAGTAGAAAAAGTATCTTTACTATTCATTAAATGAAAGCAGGTCATCATAAAGTACTTCATCCTCGCCGTCTTCACCATCAGAATTTCAGGATGAGGTGGAAGAAGAGGGTCTGGTCTCGCTGAATGGGGCTTAGGGATTCACGATCCTCTATTGGTCCAAGGGGAGTCCATAGCTCTGTGAAGGAGGCACCCATTAACCTTGTGAAGGAGAGAGGAATGGAGCCAGGACACAGCCCCAACCACTATGGTTCAGTTTCCCCCCACCACAACCCTTCCCAGTCCCGCATATCCGGAGAGTGGGATTGCCTGGAGAAGTCTCCCCTGAGCGAGTTAGTTGTGGGATCAGGACCCTGAGGACCTGTCCAGCCCACCCTCCCAGCCAGTGGGACCAGGCCAAACTGCCAGCGGGGTTGAGTGCAGGCTTGATGGGAAGGCCGGTCCCACTACAGTCGTGTCATCTAGGTCCATCCTCCCTCTTCTTCTCGCACCCGCCCTGTAGTCATCATCTCCCGGCTTTCGGGTGTCATGGCATCCTCCCTATGGACACTCAGGACAAACAGATCACAGGGTGACAAAGGCTGAATAAAGACCCACGACTCTTTTGGAGATGAGTCACCATTTCCTCCAGCGCCAGATACAAAAAGCCCGGCCAGCAGCCAGAAGCTGCCTCCTCACTTCCGGCAACTCTCTGATTGGACAGTTTTCAAGTCATCATCTGCTGATGGGATAAGGCTCCAGGCCCACTTCTGATCTTCAGTGACAGGAGATGCTATAAAAAGGAGCTGCAGGATGCAAAACAAAAACAAAAACACGTTTCTGCTTACACCTTCGAAGAAGGGAATGAGTTTGGAGGAAGGATATGCAAGAAAAGACTTTCAATTCACAAAGATCTAATTTGGCTTTTTAAAAGCAGTATGTATTTCTTTTATAATTTGAAAAAGAAAAAATATGTTATTATCTTTTGGTAGAAAGGCAACAGTATTGTTTTTACCAATATTCACATTGTCAGGGCCATGCAGCAGTCGCCATGCTGGCCTCTGGGTCGGAAATACTTGCATTGTATGATAGCGTTCGACACAAGCCTGTAAGGGAAAGTCCAGGAGAAATAATTAGGACAAAGGAAGTACAGTTGCAATAAGTGAGAGTTAGCATTGAAATTTATGACCATCAATTATTAGGAGGTTACATGAAAGCAGAAATGCTCCCGAAGTTTTCCACTATCTAGACAGAAAAATTCTACAGATAGACCCCAATGTGGTAGGTGCATCCCTCAACACTGTGGGTGACAAGCCTACCATCCAAAGCAGAGATGTAAACTGAGGAGTTTCCAACTTCCCTAAGTGCCCTCACCTTGAACGTCGCTGCCCCAAACCTGGATCACCACATGATCCTGAGGGAACAGGTCACCATCTATGTCTTTGAGACATTGACCAGTCAGGCTTCGGTTGAGAAGAGCCTGATGAGTTTAAGTGTAAAATGCCTGTACCACCTCGGCTCCAGGTTGGATTCACATCCACTCAAATGGGTTGGTAAAATTAATCCAGTAGGCCAGTGCCATGGCTCATGCCTGTCATCCTAGCACTTTGGGAAGCAGAGGCGAGAGGAGTGCCTGAGTCCAGGAGTTCGAGACCAGCATGGGCAACTTGGTGAGACCTAGCCAGTCACTGAAAAAGAAAAAATGGTCCACTAGACATGTGCCTGGGAGTGGGGTTTCTCTTAGCAGATCACTGAGTGGCCCAATAATTTTGCTCCCTAGCCAAGCTCGGTGGCTCAGCCTCTAATTCCAGCATTTTGGGAGGCCAAGCCTAGTGGATTGCCTGAGCCTGCAGGTTCAAGACGAGCTCGGGCAACTTGGGACGACCTCATCTCTAAAATAAATAAAAAATAAGTCAGGCATGGTAGCATAAGCCTGTTGTTCCAGCTTCTTGGAATGTTGGGGCAGAAGGATCACTAGAGCCTAACAGGTTGAAGCTGGGATGGCCATGAGTATGCCAATGCCCTCCAGCCTGAGCAAAGGAGTGAGACTCTAACTCAAAAAAATAAAAAAAGTTTCTCTCTGATGCCTCAAATCCACATCCACAAAAATGGCGCCAGTGAGGGTGAAGTTTCCGAGAAGCCACATCATGACCTCTTGCAAAGCTCTGAAGCTGTAATGGGGTCTGAATGGGGGTTTCTCCCAAAGCCAGTTCACTGGACTCTGCCTGGAGAGAGCAGAGGGTGGCATTCCATTGGGTGATTTCTGGGACATCAGTCCCATCCCCATGGGAGGAAGCAGGTGGGCCCTGGGCTGAGGAGGCCAGTGCTCTGAAGATACCCGGATGTGAATGGAGAAGACTCTGAGCTGCCCAGGGATGGGGGATAGCGTGTCCCTTCTTCCCAGTTGGTCCAGGGCCAGGCACACTCCCAGGTCTCACCATCCCCACTGTCCAGCCGACCCTACCCCAGTTGTCTCTCTGAGATGCCACTCCCCGTACAAAGTGGTGACAAGAACGTGGCAGCAGAGCTCTGCTGGGGCAACACGTGCCTCAACTCATCCCGTTGTTCGGAGATTGTCACCTTGCATCCCCGAACAACCCAAGAACCAGGAGCTCGTAAGACCTTTTCTTCTCTCATCCAGCCCTATCTGATGGCATCCACTGTCACTCAAGACCAGAGGAGGTGGAGCCTGGAGCCTTATCCCATCAATAGAAGGCAGCCTTGGAAATTGCCCTATCAAACAGAAGCCAGAAGTGAGAGGGCACCCTCTGGGATCTGATCGGGCCTTCCTCTCCTTCGCCTGCGCACAGAACTTGGTCACCCCCGTTTCCTTGTCCTGATGCTCCTGGAGATCCACGTGTCTTCATCGCAATCTCTGTTGTCTTCTGTCCTGTACGTCCTGGGACAACCAGAGGGAGGACGTCGGGACACCTGGAAGCTGGGAAGGGGGGATGGACCTGACAGTCCGGCTGTTGGGGGACTGGGTCTTCCCGTCAACTCCATGTCTGAACTGGATTCCGATGGCTTCTGGGTCAGGTCTCCTCAACGCAGGGTGGGGCTGGGCCAGGACCCCAGGGTTCTTTCTCTGGCGACCTCCTGCTGTGCGCCGTCTCCACACAGTCCCTCGCTCCGTTTGGGCGGGACCGGGGAAGGGGCTCATGGGAAGCATCATAACCGTGGGGGTTTGGGGGACGTGGTTCTGGTCCTCATCCCACTCTCCTTCTCAAAGTTAAACAGAGGCTCCATCACAGCGTTAAGGAATTCCCTTGGGCCAACAGCAGGTCCTGAATCATGAAGCCCCAGTCTGCCTTGTGTGGCATCCCCAGAGAGACTGGGGGAAAGGTTTTGAGAAGGGGCAGGAGGAAGGTGGCCACGGGCAGGTGCTGGTGGGTGACAACCCTTCAGTCGCCTTATGAATATCCAGGCGGAAATTCCCAGGGCATGTCATCAGGATCAATGGCAGTCACCAGGTACAAACTCCATTCTGCTTGTAGCAAGACAGCCAATAAGTCTCAAAATGAAGTTGGAACAAGGACTGTGACTTTATTTAGGAGGGACATTACAAAGACAGGCTGGTGTCCTAAAGACCCCTCTTAGGTTCTGTGTGCTGTCTTGGGTTTTTATCCTGGCTAGGGGGACAAAGGGGACCAAGGTCAAGACGTGGCTTAGAAGTGTAGACATCTGGGTACCAAGAGGAGTCCTGGAAATTCGTAAGTCACAAAATGGAGTTTTACATTTCAAGTACAAACTTAGGTTTTAACCAATACATGGCAAACACTTTAAACATTTTACAAAATACAGCAAAAACACTTTATATACTTCACAGGGTCTCCTTGTTTTGCATATTATAAAATATGATATGAAACAACAAAATATAAAGTGAACCAGCAGAAATACATGATTAGAAATACTCTTATTCAAATTCGGGTTAAGGAAAGTAGATGGAATACCTAATAATAACTATACAGGGAATAAAATTAAGCATCAAAATAAACATTTAAATAAATGTGGAAGGTTAATTTAATTTTTACATAATATGTACATTCTAACATGTTTCAGAACTTTTCAAACTAAATTTACAGGTAAACTAATATACTGTCAATTAAAAAGTGAAACCATATAGCACATTGCCCTAGTATTGATTATACTAAAAAAGACAAAATCATAAAATGATCGTTTTAAAGAAAAAAAAATAGCAATTGGGAATTTACTCTAGGCTTGGAAATGTTTTAAGTTCACTTACAGCAGTAGTTTATTCTACGAAGTGAATAGATACATTATACCATATTATAATGGAAACACTTGTCAAATAAAGCTTAAATTTCTAATGTTAGTTCATAGTAAGAAAGTGAAAATTTAAAGAAATTTACATTTTTATGTAATGTAATTCCTCGTGCCCTGATCAAATAACTCAGTTTGAGTTCCTGTAGGATTATGTTTGAACCTCCATGGAATTCGATACCATAACATGAAAAACATGTCACATAATCTTCTTTTCTCAACCAAATCCCAATATTTCCTCCACACCCATATACACTTATGACATGAGGTACAAACAGAAGTTTCTTGTTTTTTTTTTTTTTTTGAGTTGAAGTCTCACTTTGTCGCCCAGACTGGAATGCAGTGGCCGCTCCCAGCCACCTCAGTCTCGCCTGCTGGGCTCCGGTGATCCTTCAGCCTCAGCCTTCCAAGTAGCTGGAACGACATGTGCGTGCTACCACACCCAGCTAATTTTTGATTTATTGTAGAGATGAGGTCTCTCCAAGTTGCCCAGGCAGGTCTCAAACCTGTGGGCTCAGGCAATCCACTCACCTCGGCTTCCCAAAACGCTGGGATTGCAGGCTGAGCCACCGAGGCCAGCCCAGAAGTTTTAAAATGACTTAAAATAGTGGTCCCTTGATATATGCCCAGATTTTCCCAAAACCTTCAACGCAATGGACCACCAGTCAGATTATACACTGAGGTGCAACCTCACATCCATTAGGAAGACCACTGTCAAAATAGCAAATGTTTCTGATGATGTGGAATGTTTGTGTATTGTTGTTCAGGGGGAAAAAAAGGATGCAGCCACTATGAAATGCAATGTGAAAATGCCTCAGAAAATTAAAAAATAAATTTACCCTATGACCCAGCAATCCTACTTCTAGGTATCTACCCAAAGCAGAACCTGAAAGACATATTTGCACATCCATGTTTATCGCAACATTATTTTAAAAAGTCAAAAGGTGGAAGCAACCTAAATGTCCCTTAATAAATGGATAGTGAAGCTGGGTTCCAGGGCTCAGCCTGTAATCCCAGGCTTTGGGAGGCTGAGGGGAGTGGACTGCCTGAGCCCATGGGTTCGAAACCTGCCTGGACAACTTGACGAGACCTCATCTCTACAATAAATCAAAAAATTAGCCAGGAGTGGTAGCGTGCGCCTGTAGTTCCAGTTACTTGGAATGCTAAGGCAGAAGAATCGCTGGAGTCCAGCAGGTGGAGGCTGCGGTGGCCGGGAGCGTACCACCACACTCCAGTCTGGATGACAGCGTGAGACTCCAACTCAAAAAAATAAAATAAATAAATAAATAAATAAATTGATAGTGAAAATGGGGTGTATATATATATAATACACATACAGTAGAATATTATTTACCATTGGGGAAAAAGTCATGTGTTACAGTAAAGATATATCTTTTGGACATCATGTTAAATAAGACACTACCAGCTAGATGTAGTGGCTCATGTCTATAATCCCAGCACTTCGGGAGGTCAAGACATGAGAATGCCCTGAGTCTACCAATTCAAGACCAACCTAGGAAACATGTTATAATGAGATCTTGTTTCTAGCGAAAACCAAAAAATTAGCTAGGTGTGGTTGCACAAGGCTGTAAGCCCTTTTACTTAGAAGATGGAGGCAGAACAACTGTCAGAGTCCAGTAGCTCAAGGCTGTGTTAAGTCTTTTTTTTTAATCAATATTTTTTATGAACCCAAGAGAATCTGTGAAAAACCTCCTTACACTGATAAAGGCCTTTGGCAAAGTCTCAGGATACAAAATAAATGTGCAAAAGACAAGGGCATTTCTTTACACCAATAATAAACAAATGGAAACCCAAATAAAAAACACAATTCCATTCACAATAGCCACAAAAAAAAATTGAAATACCTTGGCATCTTCCTAACCAGAGACATGAAAGACCTTTACAATGGGGGGGGAGATGGGATTAATGAGCAAATATCTGTCTGGGGATGGGGAAGCACCTCTAATCAATAGGGTGCCTGAATGAAACGTATTTGTATACCTAACCCTTAACCGTACCCCACAACATCCCCACAAAAAAAAATTATGATGATATTGTGGGGTACAGTTAAGGGTTAGGTATACAAATACGTTTCATTCAGGCACCCTGTTGATAAGAGGTGTTTCCCCCGTCCCCAGAGAGATATTTGCTACCATTAATCCCATCTCCCTCCCCCCCATAGTTTCCCACTACTGTCAGTCATTTTCTTATAGTATTGCATTGGATGTGTGTTAAGTCTTAATTGTGCCACTGTGTTCCAGCCTGGGTCACATAGTGACATCCTGATTCAAAAACAAAAACTCTCAGAAGATGTGGAATATCTCCTTGATAATTGTCTTGGCAATGACTTGTTGATATGAGACCAAAATTACAGTAACAAAAGCAAATAAAAACAATTGACCTGCATTAAATTAAAAAACTGATTAGCCAGGAGGGGTGGCACATGCCTGGAGTTCCAGCTACTTGGAAGGCTGAGGTGGAAGGATTGCCTGAGCCCAGCAGATCAAGGCTCCGGTGGCCATGAGCATGCTCCTACACTCCAGCTTGGGCAACAGAGCGAGACACCAACCCTAAATAAATAAATAAATATATATATGTTTTTAAAAAGCTGTATGGCAAAGGAAACAGGAAGAAGGCTTACAGGATAAGAGAAAGTATTTGCAAACCATCTATCTAATAAGAGGTTAATATGTGAAATGTACAAGAAACTAATACAAATGCAAAGCAAAACAATAAAATGATAATCACTTGACTGAAATAGACCTAGAATAAATAGGTATTCTTCCACTGAAGACATACACATTTTGAACAAATATATAAGATGGTACATAACATCACCAATGACCAGGCAATCACAAATCAACACAACAAAGAGATTTCATCACATACCTCTTATGATGGCTACTATCAACAAATAGAGCTAAGACTTGACAAGGACATGAATAGAAAGAAAGCCTGTACCGTGTTGGTGAATTTTAAACTGGTAGAGTCATTATCAAAATGATTATGAATATTCTTTTTTTTTCTTTTTTGTTTAAGAACAGAACTTTTATCTTTATTGGGAAATTGCAATTCCACCACACAATATCACTTTAATGAGTAAATCTGAGCCACAGCTTTTAATATATCCTTTCTAGAAACTCACAGAATTGAAGCACTGAGATTTAAGTGAGATTTTCAGGTGTGTCTGCAGCAGATGCAGAGAGGTAAAACTTGCCTTGCGATTCAGTTATGAAACTAATCAGATGCAAAATCACCCCAGCAGAACTCTGCATAAAACGAATTAATCTTGGACCCTACTCATAACAGTCACTGAGGGTCCTTATTATAAAAAGTCGAGGAGAAAGTTCTTGTTATTTCAAGTTCTGAATCCACTGACTTTCTAATCACCGATTTAAGTATCACTAAGGTCACTGCCATCACATAGGTCCTGGCAGTCACTGTATCAGTCACCGATTGGCAGTGGTAGACAGAGCACTTAAGGGAAGGGTCTTGCCTTACACGTTTTTCTGTCTTCCTCTGGCTCCAAGTCCAGTGGCGAGCAGGAGTAGGCACACAGTGGCAGTCGCTGAACAGGCTGCTCATTCAACAACTTGTCAAGCTGATGCATATGTTCTAGGGCACTAGAGATGTGAGGACATGCTGTCTCACCACACAGACCCTCTGGCACCAGGGAGAATGGCACACTCCGCCTTTAACAAGACAGAATAAGTGAACCGTAGGCACCATGTGGTTCCACTCCCCAGGATCTAAGCATTTCGCTAAAGAGTGACAGAAACTGCCACTCACAGACACCATGAAACTTTTTCCTTTTGCTTGATTCCATAACGCAGTGCAATCTGTCACTGTTCTGCAGACAGGGTAAGGCCAGCAGCCCTGAAGGACTGACATTCCGGGGTCAGTCAAGTCGTGAAACACGTATTTGGGGGGAAGAAATGCTGGAGCTTCCTTCCCTTCTGTTTGTAAACACTGGCTTTCTGTTTGTAAACACTGTAAAGCCTGGTTTTCTGGGAAGAGGGGAGAAGAAGGTTGCTTCTGCTTTATTTTCACATCCGTAATTTTAGAATGCTTTTAAAAAAATGCGCACTACAGAAAAACGTAAAGGAACAAAGCACTAGGAATCTTCACATTGCAGAGGGATTCTCCTTTAGGGTTCCATTAAGAACCGAACTCTCCTAGGCCAAGAACGTGGGACTTGGTTAAGGCGCAGCTTTTCAGGAACACAGTGCCCGTAAAGTGAGGCACCCGCAGTCACCGAACTCTGCCCGCAGGACAATCCGGCACGGTGTTTCCTTCCGTTCAAGGACCGGGCAGCAGACAGCGCTGGCTAAGGTCTGCCGTCGGACAGGCCCCGAGGAACCCGGGCCACGGAAGGCCTCGGGGGCGGCCAAGTCCCCACACCACCCGCAGCAGGTCTCCTTCCACACCCAGCGCGGTCGCCGCGGCGCCGGGCGGAGGGTCTGCGCGGCGTGCGTGAGAGCCCGCGCACAAGGCGAGGGCCAGAGGAGCCGCGCGGCAGCTGCCCACCGCCGGGAGAGCTCACCTCCACGCCGGCCCCGGCAGGAAGCGCCCGCTCCTCCGCCGCCACGCGGACCCCCGGGAGAGAGCGAAGTCTTGACGAGGACATGAAGAGAAAGAAAGCCTGGACCGTGTTGGTGAGTTTGAAACTGGTAGAGTCATTATCAAATGATCATGAATATTCTTTTAAAAGTAAAAATCAACTACCATACAATCCGGCAATCTCCTTTCAGTGTATATGACCCAAGGACATAAAATCATTATCTAGAGAAGCATCTACACCATCATGTTCATTTCAGCCTTTGTCACATTGGCCAAGCTATGTAAAAACTTAAATGTTTGCTTATGCTGAATTAAGAAAATATGGTATATATAAACAATAGAACATTATTCAACCATAAAACAAAATCGATGAATCCTGCCATGTCAATTTCATGGATGAAACTGCAAAATACTATGCTAAGTCAAAAAATCCAGACACACAAATACTGTGTGATCTCACTTATGTGTGAAATCAAAAAACGTTGCACTCATACAGGCAGACAGTGCAATGGTGGTCACCAGGGTCTGCAGGTGGGGAAAATGAGAGATGTTCAACATATACAAAATTTCCGTTATCAGCGAATTTTAGGAATCTGATTATAACATACTGACTACAATTATTACTAATGTCCTGTGTGCTTAAAAAATTTCTGAAGCAGTAGACATGAACTGTCCTCATGTAAATATAGATAAGGATAACTGTCCTCAAATAAAGATAAGCTGGACATGGTGGCTCATGTCTCTAATTCCAGCACTTGGGGGGGGGAGCAGAAATGAGAGAATTGCCTGAGTCCAGAAGTTTCAGACCAACCTGGGCAACATGGTGAGAATTTATCTCCACAATATATAAATATTAGCCAGGTGTGGTGGTGCTCACCTCTGGTTTTAGGTATTTGGAAGGCTCAGGTTGATTGATCACCTTAGTCCAGCAAGTTGAGGATGAGGTGGTCAAGAGAATGCCACTGCACTCTTACTTGGGCAATAGAGTGAGACTCCTACTCAAACAAAGCAAAACAAAATAAAAATGATAACTTTTATAGGAATAGACGTGTTCATTAACTTGATTTATTCATCAACTTACAATGTACAGACATATTAAATAATTACATTGTACACAATAAATAGTTATACAATTTTTATTTGTGAAAGAAAAATCAGACATAAAATACACATACATAAACACATGTAGATATATCTGTGTATGTATATGTGTACATATATAAACCATTCCTATGCTTCAAATGAAACAAAAGAATTTTAAGAATTACCAGAAAACAATATTATATGTGGGAGTTTAATGTATGTTTACCAATGTACTATGAAATATGGGCATATAGAGTTTAGACGACCAACCACAGTTCACACAAAAATTTTTGAAATTTAAATAAAAATAACTTTAAGCTTATCTATATTTAGGAAAATAGTTTGTGTTCTGGAAAAATCATTAAGCATTTTTTTTTAGATGGAGTCTCACTCCATCACCCAGGTTAGAGTGCAGTGGCACAGTCACGACCACCTCAGCATTGCATGAGCGGTCCTTCTGCCTCAGCCTTCCAGGTAGCTGGAACTAGAGGCATGTGCTTTTAGACTTGGATAACTTTCAATTTAAGGTCTCACCAAATTGCCTGGGCTGGTCTCAAGCCCGCGGGCTCAGGCAATTCACTAGCTACAGCCTCCCAAAGTGCTGGGATTACAGGTTGAGCCATTGAGCTCAGCTGAGCATGAATTTTTATAGAATTGCATTTGAAACCTCCGTAGGATAGAAAATCACAAAACATAAAACAAATAACATCTGTTTGTGATGCTTCTGGAACTTCTAAAACAAATAATAAAATCACAACTCCTCATATATTTCAGTCATGATGCAAAAATAGGATTTAAAAAGAGATTAACATGGAGTCTCAAAAGTAAGAGGATATGCACATGTCCCCAAAGCAACAGAAGAGCAGTCAGATTATGCAGATCCTTGTGAACCATTCAGAGGACTTTGATTTCCACAGTAATATTGAAAGGAGATCATTGAAGAGGTACAGTTTTTGGAGAATTTCAGACTATGGAACAACAGGTGTGAAAACCAGAGAGAGAAACCCGGTTTCTTGGAAACCATTTCCATTGCAGCAATTCACCTTCCCAAACAACACATCAAACTCTGCTTTCTCCTTGACCTATGATATCTGCTACATTCATTCACACCTACCTAGAAGATTGGCTAATGTGTAGCATCTCTTCACATTCCAGGACTCTTCCCTTTGCTCCAGACAAGAGATCAGGTCTGGCTTTTGATAGCAAGACCTGCTTTATTAGGAAAAAATAACATGACTCATGCTGGGATTCTCCAATGTTGTATATAAGATTCTAGAAAATTAATTCCCAATATTGTTTTCCAACAGAAACTTTAGAATATTTTTAAGTCAGAGTCTCACCCAACACCAATGCTGGAGTGCAGTCTCAGACTCCCAGCCACCTAAGCCTTGACCTGCTGGGTTCAGGCAATACTTCCACTTCAGCTTCTAAATAGCTGGAACTAAAGGCATGTAGCACCATGCCCACCTAATTTTCTTGATATAATGTAGAGATGATGTCTCACCAAAGTTGCCCACACTGGTCTTGAACTCATAGGCTCAGGTAATCCTCTGACCTCAACCTCCAAAAGTACTGCAATTATAGGCTTGGACTCTTTAGAGCATTAAAGCATTTTAAATCTGTGGATCCTTAGCTCAGTAACTAGTGAGTCAAAGGTTGATGGCAGCCATTGGATTTAATTGTGGGCAATTATATTTTATGCCCCTCAATTTCTAGAGTTACCGCTAGTATAGATACAGATCAGTTCAAAACATGGAAAGGTTTATGTCAAAATGAAACATCTTTAACTTATTCTTTTCTATGCCAAAAAAATCACCAAGTTTTCCTTGAAAACAGGAAATTCATTTGTGCAAAGCAGAAACACCCAGAAAAACATTCTTGTACAAAATCTACGGAGTAGGGTCCAGGCATTCCCCCTCCTCTGGAGATAATTCTATGGCCACATTCCTGAATATCAACAGGCCCTGAAAACAACAACACCTATTTACCAAGTGCAGATGTACTCTAGGTAGAGACATATTCATACCACACATGTGTACAACAATGAACTAAAGATCTTGTTAAAAGGCATATTCTAGCCAGGCTCGGTGGCTCACTCTGTAATCCCGCGCCTTTGGGAGGCTGAGGTGAGTGGATTGCCTGAGCCCATGGGTTCGAGACCCGCCTGGGCAGTGAGAACTCATCTCTACAATAAATCAAAAAATCAGCCAGGCGTGGTAGCACCTGCCTGTAATTCCAGCTACTTGGAAGGCTGAGGTGGAAGGATCGCCAGAGCCCAGCAGGTCGAGGTTGTGGTGGCCGGGAGCGGCCACTGCACTCCAGTCTGGGTGACAGAGTGAGACTCTAACTCAAAAAAAAAAAAATGCATATTCTGACGCAGGAGATCTAGGGTAAAGTCATAGTTTCTGCCCTTTTTTTGAGTTGGGATCTCATTCTGTCACCTAAACTGGGGTGCTCTGGCACAATCACAGTTCCCAGCAGACTCAACCTCCTGGGGTGAAAGGATTCACCCTCCTCAGCCTCCCAATAACTGGGACTACTGATATACACCACTTCACTCGTTTAAGGTTTTGATTTTTTTGTAAAGATAAGGTCTGCCTTTATTACCTACACTGGTCTTGAATTCCTGAACTCCAGGGATTCACTTGTTTCACCCTCCTAAATTTCTGGGATGACAGGCATGAGCCACAGCAACTGGTCAACGTTTCTATATTTCTAACAAATCCTCCAGTAATGCCAATGCTTCTGGCCCAAAGAGAATATTGTGTCAAACCTTCACCACATAGCAGAGTCTGGGTTTATCTTTGTGGGGGCCAGCCCCTGCCAATATTGGGGGTCCCTGGTAGGCAAGATGGCATTGGTGATTCTGTTAGGAGCGATAGATATTAAAAGAAAGAGAGAATGGGGAGAGAAAGAAAGAGACTGGACTCTGTCTAGTGCAGAAGCCATTTAATGGGGCAAACCGTAAGCCTTTTATCCTAAATTTTCACGGGTTAAAGACAAGACTTTCATGTGAACACAAAGCCAGGTGGATGCAGGGTGTCCCCCACCCACCAGGTGTTTCCTCAAGCATGAAGGAAGGACAATCCCAATTAAATCACAAGACTTTTGCATGAACACAAAGCCAGGTGGATGAGGGGCGTCCCCCACCCACCAGGCATTTCCTCAAGCATGAGAAAGGACAATCCCAATTAAATCACAAGACTTTTACATGAACACAAAGCTAGGTGGATGAGGGTCATCTCCCACCCACACTTGAGGTGTTTCCTCAAGCATGAGGAAGGATGGTCCCAAAATTATCTCACTGTTACTTATGCTTGGTTAATGTTCCTCAAAAGCAATACAACAATTCTAACATCATAATACTCTAATAATCAATAACTTTTAAAACTTATGCATACACAACACCTAATGACTAATTTAAATCCTAATTCCTAGCCAGGCTCGGTGGCTCAGTCTGTAATCCTGCACCTTGGGAGGCTGAGGTGAGTGGATTGCCTGAGCCCGCCTGGGCAACTTGGAGAGACCTCATCTCTACAAAAATCAAGAAACAGCCGGGTGTGGTAGCGTGCGCCTGTAATTCTGGCTACTCAGAAGGCTGAGGTGGAAGGATCGCAAGAGCCCCACAGTCGAGTCTGTGGTGGCTGGGAGTGGCCACTACACTACAGTCTGGGCGACAGAGTGAGACTCCAACTCAAAAAAAAAAAAAAATCCTAATTCCTTTCTATTCTACAGCAATTCTACCTACACTATAGAAACTCTTAATTATAACTCAAACCAGTTCCTAAAAATGTGGCCCAGTCCAAAGTGCACACTGGGCCCTTAGAAATGTGGCCCAGCCCAAAGTTTGTGCTGGGCCACTTCTGGTAACTCTAGATAATCATCTATACCATCTAAAGCTGAAAACAGCTCTCCATATGTATATACTAATTCTACAAATATACTTTTAAATCTTACAAAAAAGCTTGTACTGTATAGAAGGCTCCCAGTACTGTGTATAGAAGTACTCAGTACTGTGACCTGAGTTTGAATTATATCTAATACCTAAGCCAAAACCGCAGTTCATGGGAAACAGGAACAATGAGTTTCTGTAGTTAGCCATGCCTGTCACAGTCACAGAGCCTTCAGCTTAGGTCAGCAGAGCTCCTTATGGCTAAGTGTGCTGAATAGAAAAAGGGAGAGGGGAATGGGGTCAACAGCACCCAAACACATCCTAGTGGTCTTGGCGTCCACGGCCCTCCCTGATCCCCAATGCTCAGTAGGCCTCTGTACCTGGCTCCCAACATAACATAACTTATATAACAAGTAAACAAAGTTGAGAAATTCATTATTCAAAGCAAGTTATGTCCAAAGAGAATCAGAAGAAAGGAAAACTTCCAGATTAAATGTAATGACTTTTGTTAAATATTCCCAAGGTATTTATTAATATCATAGAAAAATAATTAACTCTATATTGGAAAAATCTGTCAGAAGGGATCTTAATCAAAAGAATAAAATTAATATCACCTGCAATAGGACAAACTGGTATCAGATGCCAAGGCACATGGATAACAACCTCAGTGCTCTGATACCATTGGCCAAAAACACAGTCAATAGTAATCTGAATCTAATAATGAAGAAATATACATTTTGTGCAGAATTCTTTTCTTTTTTCTTTTCTTTTCTTCCTTTTTTTTTTTTTGAGTTGAAGTCTCATTCTTGTCACCCAGGCTGGAAAACTGCAGCATGCTCATGGCCACCACAGCCTCCACCTTATGAAAAATTTCAATGACAGCTATCTTCCATGTTCTGTAATCCCTAATAGAGTATTTAAAACGTCTTTTTTTAAGCATCCTAGAAAATAAGTATCTCCTAATTCTTCTTTTTTTTTTTTTTTTGAGTTGGAGTCTCACTCTGTCGCCCAGACTGGAGTGCAGTGGCCACTCCCGGCCACCGCAGCCTCGACCTGCTGGGCTCCGGCGATCCTTCCGCCTCAGCCTTCCGAGTAGCCGGAATTACAGGCATGCGCTACCACGCCCGGCTGATTTTTTTGATTTATTGTAGAGATGAGGTCTCGCTGCCGAGGTGGGTCTCGAACCCGCGGGCTCAGGCAATCCGCTCACCTCAGCCTCCCAAAGGTGCGGGATTGCAGGCTGAGCCACCGAGCCTGGCTTCTAATTATTCTTTTTTCAGACTTTTTTCAGTTATTCTGGGCAGTAACTGCCACCCTGTTAAATGTGCATTTGATTATTCCTGTCCTGCATGGAGCTGATGGGGTATCCAGATGAAACCTAAATCGTACATGCTCTCATCCTTCACTAGGATCTGAGGATCTACCCCATCTCCAAGAATGTGTGTATCCATGCTTTTTCCTCTTCCACAGCCACAAGGGAAAATCTGTAATGCTGAAGGCTATAATTCGTGGTGAGAACTGTGCATGGCAGCTTAATAAAAACAGAGAGAAGGCTCTTGTGTGTATAGAAGTGTTTCTCAGAGCCCCTTGATATCACAGGAAAAGCAGAAACTAATTAAGATAAACTTATTAGGTAGAACCATCACAAATACAGTAATAAAGTTTTCCAAGTTCTAAAAACATGATATTCCAAGAGGAAAATTGGACAAAGTATGAATTTCTTCTTTCCTGTCCTCAAGTGCACTCTCTTGCCACAAACACCCGTAATTTTTGCTACCTCCAAGAGAATATGGCCCCGTTGACCTACCTGACCAAACTCAAGCAGAGCAGGCCTGATGGTCTCCTTTGAACTCAACTCTCCCAAGTATCTGAAAACGCTTGGTCTTGACTCTGACTTGGCCTAAGAACCACATGGAGGCAATTAATTAACACAACATGGATACTTTCACCCAAACCAACAGACAGAGTCTGTGTGGAGGACAAAGAAAAATGTATGTCTTCACATGGCCATGTGACCCTAATTGGAAGCCTGGGGTGAGAACCAATTAGCAAAGCATCTTGTCTTAAGCTTTCTTTCTTTTTTTTTTTTTTTTGAGTTTGTTCCTCACTCTTTCTCCCTAGCTGGAGTGCAGAGGCAGGCTCAGGACCACTGCAGCCTCAACCTGCTGGGTTCAGATGATCCTTCCACCTCAGTCTTCCAAGTAGATGGAACTACAGGAGTAAGCCACCAAGCATCAGTTAATTTTTGCCTAAGATGGTTTGGAACCTGTTGACTCAGGAAATTCTCTCACCTCAGCCTCCCAAAGTGCTGAGATAATAAGTGTGAGTCACCACACCCTGCCAGTTCTCAATTTTTAATTTGTATATGTCATTTTGTATTTGGGTCTCATTTTTAAAAAAAAACTGTGATTCTGAACTTAAGCCTATCATCTCAGATCTTTGAGGTGGGGAGAGTGTTGCTTTATCCTAAAGGTTCGAGACCAGTCTGGGCAACTTGGTGAGACCTCATCTCTATAATAAACCAAAAATAGCCAGGTGTGGTGACATGTGCCTGTAGTTCAGGCTACTTGGAAGGTTCAGGTGAAAGAATCACCTGAGGCCAGCATGTTGAGGATGCGGTGACCATGAGCATGCCACTGTACTCCATCCTGGGTGACAGAGTGAGCCTCCAACTGAAAACAAAAAAATTATATGAATACTTTTGTCTCCAGTGCTCATAACAAGACACTTGTGAATCAAACATTTTCTTTCCTCTGACCTCTCAACTCCGACTCACCCACAGCTTGAGCCAACACACACCTCTCTTTATGTTCCTCCTAAAAACAAGTTGACTTTGGGATGTAACACTCTTGGAACTGGGATCTGCTGGTGTCACCCTCATCTTGTCCTTCCCCTCCCACCCCCTTTATGATGTTCCTAGTTTCTTCCCATGGAAGAAAGGCTATTTCTACCTAAACATCGAGAGGCTTCCAAGTCATAAACCTGGTGCTTCCACACTGTTGCAATATTTTATCATAAAGTTATTTTAACCCAAACTTGAATTTATTTTATTTGACAATATCTAGAAACAGCCCCAGGAAGATAATAATTGTACCTTCTGAAAAAAACATCACACCCTCTATTTCCATCTCAACCCCGGCCACAACTCCTTATGAACCCACAGTTTTCCATAGCTTTGCAAGTCTTTCTCACTATCATGGAATCCTTTCATGACTGCTGTAAACAGAGAGGTGAACTTGCAGGGGAGGCTCCCCTAAAGAACTACCTGGGCCTTTTGTAGAATGAGGACTAACCACTGCTTGGAAACTCTGGGCCATGTTTCTGCTTTCTGATTAAGGTTTGCAAGGATGTACGATAGAATCAATATAGCCAAAGATCAGCCATTTTCATGCTGCCTAGTTCCTGCATGCTTTCTTAGCAAAATTACCTAGATAGCTCCCCTATCATTAGGCAAGGACAGAACCAGTATCTAAGAGGTAGCAATGGCTAATTGTCTTACAACCTCTCACAAGCTTGTTTTGTTTTAAATAGATTTTCTATCTGAGTATTGGCCTCCAGCCATAATAAACAAGTGAACCTAATCAGCCTTTCCTGACCTTCTTGAAAGTATCATCATGGCAGCAGTCATGTGACTAACCCCCCCCTCCGCCTCCCCTCTGTCACTTCACTTGACTTACCCCCATCAAATTGGAAGGCTTTAAAAAAGCATAAAAGCCAGGCTCAGTGGCTCAGCCTATAATCCCGCACTTTGGGAGGCTGAGGTGAGTGGATTGCCTGAGCCCGAGGGTTCAAGGCCCATCCGGGCAACTTGGCAAGACCTCATCTCTACAATAAATAAAAAAATCAGCCGGGCATGGTAGTGCGTGCCTGTAGTTCCAGCTACTTGGAAGGCTGAGGTGGAAGGATCACCAGAGCCCAGCAGGCCGAGGCTGTGGTGGCCGGGAGCAGTCACTGCACTCCAGTCTGGGTGACAGAGTGGGACTCCAACTCAAACAAACAAACAAAGCATAAAATGTCAATCTTACTTGAAGACTGATGCAGATGGATCCCCAGAGTCCAGCAGGTCAAAGCAGTGGTGGCCATGAGCATGAAAGTGCACTCCAGTCCGGGCGATGAGTGAGACTCCAACTCAAAAAATAAATAAATAAAAATAAATAAAATGTTGATCTGAAGGAGTCATTTGCCATTGATTTTGTTAAGCTCTGGACAGATCATGTGTTCATTGAGCTAAGGTGGCCATTGCTTTACTAAGATCTGCTCTAGCCATGTGACTCTTTGAACTATGACCATGTTTTTCTCATAAAATTTAGCAATAAACTGACAGCCAGATAAAAGAAGACAAAAAGTTATCCACTCACATTCTCCACTCTGCAAACAAAGCGTAATTGATGTTTTTATGAATCTATGTAATTCACCGATCTACCACATTTCTTGTGAAAATATGCTAATGTTCCACAGTTATAATGACAGAAAAATGTCCTATATTTATATTCTGGGGTACTATTTGGAAAGCGATATCCTGTGATTTGTTTTGAAATTACACTAAGATAATAGAGTCCTCAGAATCTTACTGCACATATTCTGCAAAATATAATGGTAGATAATATTTTTTTAACAAATGGAATATTAAACTAGATATTTTTGTTTGTTTGCTTTTGAGTTGGAGTCTCACTCTATTGCCCAGGCTGGAGTCCAGTGGCACACTCATGGCAAACGCAGCCTCAACCTGCTGGGCTCAGTGATCCTTTCGCCTCAGCCTTCCAAGTAGCTGGAACTACAGGCATGCACCACCATGTCTGGCTAATTTTTTAAATTTATTCTTGAAATGTCATCTCACCACATTGACCAGGCTTTTCTCAAACACATGAGCTCAGGCAATGCTCTCATCTTGGCCTCCCAAA
Organism: Cephalopachus bancanus; assembly: GCA_027257055.1. Classification (NCBI taxonomy): domain Eukaryota; kingdom Metazoa; phylum Chordata; class Mammalia; order Primates; family Tarsiidae; genus Cephalopachus; species Cephalopachus bancanus. The sequence goes on from JAPVLO010002407.1 coordinate 28,122, forward strand.
ATGCTGAGGTTACAAGCATGAGCCATGGTGCCAGGTCTTAGACATTTAATTTTTTCCAGAAATCTACCTATATCTTGCCTGAATTTTTTTTTCAATCCCTACTGATAAAATGCATTTTATGGTTGGTGAAAAATTGGAGTTGAAATAAGTGGATGCATTTTTTTTTTTAAAGATCATGCACCCAGGTAGGTGAGGCACTGACTGACACACAGACATGCCTGAATCAAGAGTCAAGTCAGGCCATTCAATGACTTGGCATGTTCTCTTATCCAATCTTGCTAACTAAAGTGCCTGGTGACTGCTCTCAGGAAACACTGAACTTGCTCTCCTGTGTGCCTGAGATGCTTCATGTGGGTTCTTAAACCATCTCACTGGGTTGGGTTTTCCTTGTCCATTGAGATAGTTTTCCTCCTTTCACAAGTGGATCTTAGAATTAACTTAGTTCATGGTTTGCCTCAGCATAGTCATTTTTCCGTAGACTGACATGCTTTAAATCAAGCTTATGTTAGACAGATAAATTTCCAACAGACAGGTTTTAGAAGACATTCAGACACCTTAAGATTACATTTTACTTCAGGCCAAGAGGCAGCCTACCCTGTCCTCCTCAGCAAATCTCCAGAAACAAAACCAGGACAGTCCAAAAGCCCAACATTTCCATTCACGGTTTAGCATAATAATCTCTAGGAAACTTTCAGGTTACTTGTCAGGGGGGGTCAAAGATCACCCCTTGCCTAGCTGAAGTCATAGAAATGATAATAAGACAACTTTTTGGTCAAGAATTTTGTGGATTGCAAATGTCTGACAAGTCTCTTGCAGGAAAACCACTTCCGCTTGACTCCTCCCATTTAGCCCACCACCTGAGGGCATGAGATGCTAACGTCTGGCAGCCATCAAAATCTAAGACTCTGGTGGCTGCAATCATCATCAAAGACCAACAGCTCTGGAAATTCCTCCAAACCTAGACTCCTTTACCCCAAAAACCCTTAAATATAAGTTTTGTTTTAAATAGAGTTGTTCAATGAGAAGCTTTATGATTTTATATGAGTTTTTAAGTTTGTAATTTTAAGGTTCTATATTAACGGGTTGTGGGGATGGTTTTTACTTCAAGATAACATCATTGTGTTGAAATGGTGTTGTTTTGGGGTGGAGATAGTCTCTGCCCTTAGGGAGAAACATTAACCAAGCATGGAGAAGAATACTTAAACTTTCCCTTAAGCATCGTTTTAACATCACAAAAATTCATGTAATTTATTGTAAGTGGTTTGCTCTGTAATGTTAATTTTAACTTGCTTTGTAACAATGACTTGCAGAAATTATTTCCTTGTAAAAAGGAATATAAGCTCGCTGTTAATTAGAAATAAACTGGATCTGATCTTAGAGCAGTTGTCCAAAAATGCTTTCTTGTAACGACTACGCCGTTCCCACCTTCAGGGTACCCTGGACCTGGCAGGAGCTGGACTCCCGCAGGTGCCTGTGGTTCCAACTACTTGGAAGGTTGAGGCTGAAGTATTGCTGGAGCCCAGCAAGTTGAGGCTGCAGTGGCCACGTATGTGTCATTGCAGTCCAGCCTGGGGAACAGCTTGAGACTCCCACTAAAATAAAGAAATAAGAAAAAAACAAGAAGACCATGAAACAAGGAAAGAGAGACATTACGAACTTCCAGGACTCTCCTCGTGCCCAGATGTCTACATTTCTAAGCCATGTCTTGATCTTGGCCCCTTCTGTGGTCTTGATCTCAGTCCCTCAGATGTTTCAATTTGGCATGAAGGATTCTCTATTTTGAATTGACATGTGTCTTTCTACCTATATTAGTGCTAAGTCAAGAAATTTGGTGGCATAGGATATCGTTGCCTACACCTCATTCAAATTGCTGCCTTAAGTTTTTGACTCACTAGTACTGAGCTAAGAACTAACAAATTTAAGCTGAGTGTGGTGCTTCAAGCCTGTAATTCCAGAATTTGGGGAGTTCATGATGAGAGGATTGCCTGAGCCCATGGGTTTGAGAACAGCCTGGGCAAATTGGCAAGACCTCATCTATACAATAAATCAAAAAATCAGTCAGGCATGGAAGCATGCACCTGTAGTTCAGCTACTTGGAGGCTGAGGAGAAAAATTGCCTGAGCCCAGCAGGTCAATGCTGCTGTAGCCATGAGCATGCCACTGTACTTCATCCTGGGTGACAGAGTGAGACTCCAACTCAAAAAAACAACAACAACAAAAAGCCAAGAACCCACAAATTTAAAATTCTATCCATATGCTTGAAAGGTTTTATTGGGGAACAATGTTTTGGGATTAATTTTCTTTTTTTCTTTCTTTTTTTTTTTGAGTTGGAGTCTCACTCTGTCACCCAGACTGGAGTGCAGTGGCCGCTCCCGGCCACCGCAGTCTCGAACTGCTGGGCTCCGGTGATCTTTGGGCCTCAGCCTTCCAAGTACCTGGAACTACAGGCACGCGCTACCACACCCGGCTAGTTTTTTAATGTATTGTTGAGATAAGGTCTCACCAAGTTGCCCAGGCGGGTCTCGAACCCACAGGCTCAGGCAATTCACTCACCTCAGCCTCCCAAGGCATGGGATTACAGGCTGAGCCACTGAGCCCAGCTTTGGGATTAATTTTCTAGAATCTTGTATAATGTGTTCTTTAATCATCACAATACGAGGTTTGTAATTGAAGAATCCCAACAAGAGTCATGTTGCCCTTTTCTAATTAACCAGGCCTTACTCTTTCTTAGCCAGACCTGATCACCTGTCTGGAGCAAAGGAAAGAGCCCTGGGAAATGAAGAGACACAACACATTAGCCAAACCTTCTGGTTGGTGGGAGTGAAGGAAGCAGATGACACAGGTTGAGAAAGCAGAGCTTGAAATGTGGTTTGCAAAGGTGGTCTGCTCCAGTGGAAGTGGTTTCTGAGAAGCCTGGGCTTCTTTCTCTTACTGTCACAAAGGGACATCTATTATTCCATGTTCTGAAATTTTACAAAAACTCTGCCTTTTCAAGGATTTCCTTTCAAGGTTACAGAGGAAATCAAAGTCCACTTAATGGTTTGTTAGGGACTGCATGAGCTGACTACCTTTCTGATGCTTTTGGAGAAGGTGCAAATATCTACTTATTTATTTAGAAAATCCATGCTGAGCTATTTTTTAAGCTTTCTTTTTGTGTCATGTTGGAAATAGGTGAGAGAGGAATTTTGTTATTTGAGAAATTTAAGAACTCTCTGGACAGAGTTATATGTTTTCTACTTTATGATTTTCTATCCTAGAGAGGTTTCCAATGTGATTTTATTTAAATTCATACTCCATAGTTCTACCAGGACACAAACTATCTCTCTTGATTGAAGAAACCCTGTTATTTTACTTTAATTTTTCTTGTTTAGTATGAACTGAGATTGGTAATTATTTCTATATATCCTAACTCTTAAGTATACTATATCACATAGAACATTGGTAAACATATATTCAGGCCATCCTCTCACCTCAGCCTCCCAAAGTTCTGGAATTACTGGCTTGAGCCACCATGCTTGGCCTCTTGCAGTATTTGTGTGTGGGTGCCTGACTCACTTCACTTAGCATAATGTCTTAAAGTTTAACCATTAGGTTGAAATTTAAGGATTTTTTTTTTTTTCAAATGGCTGTATGATATGCAATTGTGTATATGTATGATATATATATGTTTCTTAACTCTTATCTTATAATTTTCTTTGTTTAGTATGAAGCTTAGGACTGCTTTACATATATACATATATGCATATATACATACACACATGTGCATATGTTTATGTATGTGTAATTAACATCTGATTTTTCATGCATAAATAAAAAATGTGTAACCATATATTGTGTATAATGTAATAATTTGATATGCCTATACATTGTGAAATGATGATTATAGTAATGCTAATGAAAATATCAATCACGTTACATAGTTGCCATTTTATGTTTTCTAAGAATACATAATATCCACTATTTTCGCAATTTTTTATTTTTTTTTTTTTAGCGTTGGAGTCTCACTCTGTCACCCAGACTGGAGTGCAGTGGCCAACTCCCGGCCACCGCAGCCTCGACCTGCTGGACTCCAGTGATCCTTCCACCTCAGCCTTCCAAGTAACTGGAACTACAGGTACGCACTACCACGCCCTGCTAATTTTTGATTTATTGTAGAGATGAGGTCTCGCCAAGTTGCCCAGGAGGGTCTCGAACCCTCGGGCTCAGGCAATCCACTCACCTCAGCCACCCAAAGTGCTGGGATTACAGGCCAAATCACTGAGCCTGGCCATTTTAGCAAATTTTCTAAGTGAACCTGATATCATTATTAACTGTAAGTCACTATGTCATACATTAGTTTCCTAAAACTCAGTAATATTGAAATTTTGTGACCATTGAAAAACATCTCCCATTTTTCCCACCTGCAGGCCCTGGTGACCACCCTTGTACTTTATACCTCGATGAGTTGCAGTCTTTTTTTGATTCCACACATGAATGAGATTATACAGTATTTTTTTTTCCCCAAGTTTCAGTCTCACTGTTGCCCAGGCTTGAGTGCAGTGGCATGTTAATGGCTACTGCAGTCACAATCTGCTGTGCTCAAGCAAATCTTCCACCTCAGCTTTCCAAGTAGCCAGAATTACAGGTCCAAGTTACCATGCCCAAAATTTTAAAAATTTATTGTTGATATGAGGTCTCACCAAGTTCCTCAGATCTTGAACACCTGAGCTCAGGCCATCCTCCCACCTTGGCCTCCCAAAGTGCTGGAATTACTGGCTTGAGCCTCTACCCTTGGCCTCTTGCAGTATTTGTGTGTGTGTGCCTGACTCACTTCATTTAGCATAATGTCTTACAGTTAATCCATAAGGTTGAAATTCCAGGATTCTTTATGTTTTTATGACTGAATGATATGCTATTGTGTATATATATGATATTTTGTTTGTTTGTTTTTTGAGTTGGAGTCTCACTCTGTCACCCAACTGGAGTGCAGTGGCTGCTCCTGGCCACCGCAGCCTCACCTGCTGGGCTCCGGCGATCCTTCCGCCTCAGCCTTCCGAGTAGCCAGAATTACAGGCATGTGTGCCATGCCTGGCTGATTTTTTGATTTACTGTAGAGATGAGGTCTTACTGCCGAGGTGGTTCTCGAACCTGCGGGCTCAGACAATCCACTCACCTCAGGCTCCCAAAGGCACAGGATTACAGGCTGAGCCACCAAGCCCGGCTGTATGATTTTTTTATTCAACACAGAATCCACAAATATTTAGGTTGTTTTCACGCTTGTCCATTTTGGAAAATGCTGCATAGAACATAGGAGTCCAGATAATTCTTTCAGATACTGATTTCATTTTCTTTGCAGATATACTCAGAAAAGGAATTTCTGTGTTACTTGGTAGTTTGTTGTTATTTTTAAATGAATGTTCTGTTGGTGCAGTGACTCATGCATATAATCACAGCAATTTGGGTGGCTGAGGTGAGAGGATTGCCTGTGCCTTTGGGTTCGAGACAAAGCAGGGCAACTTGGCAAGACCTCATCTCTACAATAAATCAAATAATTAGCCAAGCATGGTGGCACGTGTCTGTAGTTCCAGCTAGTTGGAAGAATGAGGATGAAGGATTGCTGAGCCCAGCAGATTGAGGTTGTGGTGGCCAGGAAATACCAGTGCCCTCCAGCCCGGGTAAGAGAATGAGACTCCAACTCCAAAAAAAAAGTTCTAAAGGTTTTTATGTTGACTCTACCAATTTTAAACTCATCAACAGTATACAGGATTTCCTTTTCTTCACATCCTTATGAAAAGTTATCTCCTCGATATTAGCCATCCTAACAGGTGTGAAATAGTATATTCTTATTCTGTTTATTTCAAATGGCCTCTATTGGTGATGTTTAGCACTGTTTCATATACCTGCTGGAAATTTGTATGTACTCATTGGATAAATAACTATTCATTTTTGGGCTATATTTTAGTAAGGTGATTATCATTTTCTTGTTGTTGCCTTTGATTTTGTATAATTTTCTTGTATATTTTGGAGATTAACATCTCATCAGATACATGGTTTGCAGATATTTTCTCTTGTCTTGTAAGCATACTTCCTGTTTCCTTTACTGTGCAGAAGCTTTTTAGTTTAATGTCTTCAGCTTATTTATATTTGCTTTTGTTCCTGTAGTCATTAAATAAATCACTACTCACACCAGTATCAATGTCAAGGATGTTTTCCAAATCCTTGTGTAGGTTTGGTTTTGTTTTGTGAGTCATAGTCTCTGTCACCCAGGTGGGAATGTGGTGGCTCAAGTAAGACTCACTACAGCCTTGATCTCCTTGTCTCCAGTGATCACTCCACCTCAGCCTCCTGAGTACTGGAATAGAGATGGGTGCCTCCATTCCTGGCTATATTTTTTAAAGCACAAATCTTGGCATACTGTGTTGCCTAGGCAGGTCTTGAGATGCTGGGCTCAGGTGCTGGCTGGCATTACAGACATGAGAACACACATCCAGCTGATACTGTCTTATTTACATTAACTTAATTTCACAAGGTTTATTCTTACCATAACACTACAATAAATGATGAAATATTAGTTGTGTATGGTGGTGCATTTTGTCCCCTGGTACTGGGGAGGCTTAGGGGAAGAATTGCCTGAGCCCATAGGTTGAGCCACAATCATGCCACTGCACTCCAGCCTTGGTGGCAGACACCAACTCAATATATATATGTTTATGTAAATTATAAATAGAAGTATATAAATGAATATAAATTAAAATTACAAAACAAAACTTCACTAAAAGCCCTAAAGGTATTTTCAAAACTTGTATTTTCCCAGAAAACAGAGAAAGGAGTATTAGCAGGGCTGATATAAAGTATTATTAAAGCTAGAATTGGATATCTTTAAAGTGTAGGAAAAAAGTGAAATATTTTCCAGATAAAAAAATACCTGAGAGTTTTGATTGCCAATAGCAGCTTCTAAGAAGCATACTTTAAGAAGAAAAAGTCATTCTTCTGTATGAAGATACTATGGAAGTGAAAGTGTAAGGGGCATGATTTGGGAGAATCGAATTATGGTGGACACTGGATTACAGGCACTGTGTTGTTGGTAACCTCGAATTTTAAAATATTTAGACAAAATAAAAGTGTAGTCCCATCCATTTTAATTAAATATATTAGAAATCTGTGCTTCCAAAATGACTAATGGAAGAATCATCTAGCTTTTCGAACATGATCCATCATTGACTTAGGTGATGGGCCCAGTGATGGGCCTTCCATTGCATATAATATTGGTTATTCTTTTACTAGAACTCATTTGTAATAAAGGACTTACTGTGCATAGACACTGACCCAAGACTCTAAACACTCAGAAGGGCTGGGTCAGCTCTTCCTGACACGGGTGAGAAGGATGACTTGCAGGAAGCAAACACACTGGAAGACAAAGTCTCTGCACATGTATGAGCTTCATTCTCCAGTGAGACACAGCAAAGTCCCTGCTTGTCTTCCATCACTGTGGCTTTGATTGTATAGAGCATTTGCAAGTCTGTCTTATTCTATTTTTAAACTTTGTATTCCTTTGGTTTCTTTGTCTGTTTTTAAGTCACTATCACACAGCATTATTTTTCAAGTCCTTATTATCTATGATATTACCCTATTTTTTTCAGACTTTTAATGGCATTTCAATTTAAATGTTCTTGTGTGCAAAAAAATTTTTTTCTCCAGAACAAATACAGCTGGGGTCTTGTCATTATCAAGTTCAGTTGACAAACTGATGAGAGGATTATTGACTTAATAATACCATTTAAACTTTCTTCCCAAAATGTGTTTTTATTACTTTTCATTTCTACTCTTTTTCCTGTGTTTCAGAAATGTTTTACAATACTTCCTTTTCATTTTATTTTTAAATGTATAATTGCTTTTTAAAAGTGTCACAATACTTTTTAATCTGTTAACATGATTATATGACTTTCTCATTGATTCTGTTAATGTGACAAAAGGTATTATTGGATTCCCAAATGCTGAATCTTCTTTTCATTCCTGACATAAAGGGAGCTTGATCATGATGGAATGTTGCAATGTGCTGAAACAATGTTTCTAATAATTTTTACATTTATACTCAAATGTAATTTTTATACAAAAAATTTTCTACATGAAATTCTCAGTATGGAATAGAAATTGTGTGCTGACATTGTCCTCATCCTGGGAAACCAGATTTCTGTGGTTTTATTTTTCTTTTTTCTATTATTTTTATTTTAAAATGTAGGGACCGATTCACGGTTAGGTTATAAGTGGTCATGGTACATGTAAAATTTGGGTACCTTTATTGATATTATATCCTTCTGTTCCCAGATCAGTGTCCCAATACTGTCAATCAATTGCTTATGGTAGTCTGAATATTGTTCAGGGTCCATTTATGAGTGAGTACTTGTAGTACTCAGATCTTTGTTTATGTGATACATCACTGAGATTTTTTTTTTTTATCTTTGTTACCCAAGCTGGAGTACAGTGGCAACCTTGTTGTCATCGCAGCCTCAACATACTGGGCTCAATTAATCCTTCCCCCTCGGCCTTCCAGGTAGCTGGATCTACAGACACATGGCACCAAACCCAGCTAATGCTATTTTTTGAAATTATTGTAGAGACAAGGTCTTGTCAAGTTGCCCAGCTGGTCTCAAGCCCCTGGGCTCAGGCAGTCTTCTCCTTTCCACCTGCCAAAGCACTGGGATTACCAGTGAGAACCACCTTACCTGGCTCAATCACTTATATTATAGACTCTAAATCCATCCACATTCCCGCAAAATGAATAATCTTGGTTTCTTGGTTTTCTTTTTTTATTATTATCCAGAGTCTCACTCTGTTGCCCAGGCTAGAGTGCAGTGGCACTCTTGTGGTCACTGCAACCTCGACCTGCTGGGCTCAGGCGATACTTCCATCTCAGTCTTCCAAATAGCTGGAACTACAGGCATGTGCTACTATGCCTGGCTAATTTTGGATTTATTGTAAAGATGAGGTCTTGCCAAGTTACCCAGGCTGGTTTTGAATTCATGGGCTCAGGCAATCCTCTCACCTCAACTCCCCAAAGTGCTGGGATTATAGGCATGAGCCACCTGTACTCAGGCTAGTGGGCCACTTTTACCAACCCTAGTAAGTTACTCCATAAGTTTGTTTGTTTGTTCTCACCAGCAGATGCACAGTATTGACTGCCATTGTAGAAAATGGTGTCAGATGAGCCAGGCTCGGTGGCTCAGCCTGTAATCCCAGCACTTTGGAAGGTGCAGGTAAGTTGCCTGAGCCATGGGTTCGAGACCAGCCTGGGCAACTTGGTGAGACCTCATCTCTACAATAAATAAAAAATTACCTGGGTGTGGTAGCGTGCACCTGTAGTTCCAGCTACTTGGAAGACTGAGGCGGAAGGATTGTGGGAGCCCAGCAGGCTCTCCCAGTGGCCGGGAGAGGCTGCTGCAGTGGCTGGGAGAGGCCACTGCACTCCAGTCTGGGTGACAGAGTAAGACTCTAACTCAAAAAAGAAAGAAAGAAAGAAAGAAAGAAAGAAAGAAAGAAAGAAAGAAAAGAGAAGAAGGAAGGAAGGAAGGAGGAAGGAGGAAGAAGAAAGAAAGAAAGAAAGAAAGAAGGAAAGAAAGAAAGAAAGAAAGAAAGAAGGAAAGGAAAGAAGAAGGAAGGAAGGAAGGAAGTAGAGAGAGGAGAAGGAGAGAAGAAGAAAGAAAGAAAGAAAGAAAGAAAGAAAGAAAAGAAAATGCTGTCTTTACCCCGCAATAAATTGTAGAAAAAAGAAAAAGAAAAGAAAAATTGAAGACTCTCATCTTTACTTGTGAGATAAACTGAGATAAACCCAGGCTCTGCTACTTTGCAGATGGTTGACAAAATATTTCTCTGGGTCAGAAGCATTGGCATCACCGGTGAGCTTGTTAGAAGTGCAGAAAGTCACAGCAGGCACAGTTGCTCATGCCTGTCATTTCAGCACTTTAGGAAGCTGAGGCGAAAGAATAGATTGAGTCCAAGATGTGGAGACCAGCCTAGACAATATAGCCAGTCATCATCTCTACTCAAAATTAAAAAGAAATAGCTTGGTGTGTTTGTGCATTCCAGTAATCCCAGCCACTCAAGAGACTGAGCAGGGTGGATTCGTTCAGGGAAGCAGGTAGAGTCTGTAATAAGCTGTGTTTGAGCAACTGCATGCCAGAATGGATGACAGAGACCCCGACTCAAAAAGATAAAAGGCAGAATCTCAGAATTTTTTTTTTTTTTTTGAGTTGGAGTCTCACTCTGTGGCCCAGACTGGAGTGCAGTGGCCGCTTCCAGCCACCGGAGCCTCGACCTGCTGGGCTCCAGCGATTCTTCTGCCTCAACCTTCCCAGTAGCCAGAATTACAGGCATGCGCTACCACGCCCGGCTGATTGTTTGATTTATTGTAGAGACGAGGTCTTGCTGCCCAGAGGGGGTCTCGAAACTGCGGGCTCAGGCAATCCACTCACCTCAGCCTCCCAAAGGCGCGGGATTACAGGCTGAGCCACCGAGCCCAGCTGAATCTCAGATTTTACCGCAGGCCTCCTGAAATAGATTTTGCTTTTTAACACTATTCATTTCCTTGATGTACACATTAAAATGTGGGAGGGGGTCCTTCTAACCATTAGCTTTTTATCGAGCAATATATACCACTCATCCTGTGTGACGAAAAGGTAGCCCTCCAACATGTACATGCCTGTGTTTGTGCCTGAATTTTATATCATATCATTCACAAAATTATATTATCTGCACTAGCTGAGTGAATCTTATTTCATTCCATTTCCTCAGAGTCAAGGAATACATTAGCAAATATTTCTGTGTTAAAAATTATCTTCAATATTTCCATTATCATAGAAGTTAGAATCTGTCTCATCTCTACAATACATCAATACATCATTTCCCCTTGAAGTTATGTCTATGGTCACTTGGTAAGTATGTCTTGTTTTCAGGATATGATGGCATTCAGGGATGTGGCCATGGAATTCCCTACAAAAAATTGGAAATGCCTAGGCCCCTGCTCAGCAGATTATGTCCCAGAAGTAAAGCTGCACCAAGTGTAGATTCTCTCCTTCCCCCGCTTCTGTCTTGTCACTCAAGACAGCAAGACCAGGCTCTCCTGTCCCATCTCATCCTCAGCTTCTCATGGTGAAGATGGCAAGGGTGAAGAATTTTACGGTGAACATTATCATTTAATGAACAATAAAGATATATTTTCTTCTTCATGATTTTCTATTTTTTTCTCTGTTGAATTCAGTAGATTCCTGTGCAGGTTTGTTACATGAATATATTGAGCGATGGTGAGATTTAAGAATCTATTAAACTCAACACCAAAACAGGGAAGATGGTGCCCAATAAGCAGTTTTTCATTGTTTGGTCCCCTCCCTCCCACCACACCAGTCCCCGGTGTTGACTATTCTCATCTTGATGTCTGTGTGTACCCATATTTAGCCCTCAATTATATGTAAGAACATGCAGTATTTGGTTTTATCTTTCTGGGCTAATATGTTTACATTACTTTAAAAATATAATTTATAATATACATAACATACAAAGTATGTTAGTGGACTGTTTATGTAGAATCCAAATGTAGAATCAATGCTATTTCATCTCTCTGGGTATCTTCAGTCTCTTACATAGAGCCACCAAATCATTCTAAGAGAAATACTTATAGGTAATTATGAAACATTTAATACATACCCAAAACTGTCTTGTTTCTGTTCCCTTTGCTAGTCAGAACAAAACACAAAATGAAAGCAACCCCTTGACTTATAAAATCTTTCAAGTTATCACCTGAACGAATTGGCCCAGTAAAATCAATAAAATCAAGTATGTTAATTCTACAAAGTGCCTTCAATGGTTTTCTCCAGTTGAGAAGAAACATATGGAAAGTACTCACTGAAATGTAACCAGGCCAGGCTCAGTGACTCAGTGTGTAATTTCAGCACATTGGGAGGCCAAGGCAAGTGGATTGCCTGAGCTGGCAGGTTCAAGACCAACCCTAGCAACTTAGCGAGAGTCTCATCTCTACAATACATCAAAAAATTAGCCAGGCATAGTGGCACATGCAGGTAGTTCCAGCTGCTTGGAAGACTGAGGCAGAAGAATCACCCAAGCCCAGCAGTTGAGGCTGCGGTGGCTGGGAATGTGCTACTTCCCTCCAGCCTGGGTGACAGAGTGAGACTCCAACTCAAAGAAAAAATTCCTTGATATTTCTAAGTAGCTAAATAATGAACAGTGTGTGAACCTGAAACAGTGTATGGCCTAGTGGAGTGGGTGGGGCACTGTGCGTGCTTCCAGACACTGAGACCCTTGACATGACACAGATGAGAAGCAGAATGGTGGTAAACATTTCTCTGCCTAGTTCTTTCTCTGACCATGGTCTCCTGGGCACAGTTGGACTGCATTAGTGGCCAGAAAGGATGCAGTACTGACCAGTAGGATGTGCCCAGGGGGGAGTAGGGTGCAGGCACTGACCTTTCCCAGGCGACCCTTTGAAGCCTGGGTCCCAGCACCATGCCTATAGCACTTCCTGAAGCTGTCCACATTTGGCCAGCAGGAGTTCTTTCAGGACAGTTTATCATGGGCTTGGGCTTTGGAGGATAACATGTTGCTTAGGCACCTTAGGACTCCAGGGCTTAGCTGAGATGGATAGAGTGTGATCTGTCCCTGCACCAAGTCCACTCCCAAGTTACCCTCTGGGGCAATGAAGAGGTGATTACACAGGTCCCCATTAACTCATCTCTCAGCTGGGCTCGGTGGCTCAGCCTGTAATCCCAGCGTGTTGGGAGGCCAAGGTGAGTGGATAGCCTGAGCCTGTGGGTTTGAGACCCATCCGGGCAACTTGGCGAGACCTTGTCTCTACAACAAATAAAAATTAGCAGGGCATGGTAGTGTGTGCCTGTAGTTCCGGCTACTTGGAAGGCTGAGGTGGAAGGATCACCAGAGCCCAGCAGGTCGAGGCTGCGGTGGCTAGGAGTGTGTCACTGCACTCCAGTCGGGGCGATGGAGTGAGATCCAACTCAAAAAAAAAAAGTCCTCATCTCTGGGCCTTTCTCCCCATCCTCTGCTCTAAAAAGCTGCTGGAAACAAGCCAGCTGGGTCCCAGAGCAGGTGCTGATTTTGGGTTTACTGAATATGCCTCAGAGACAGGGCAAGGGATAATATCCAGACCCCTCCAAGCCCCTCTGCCACACTCTCTGCACCTGCCTTTGCAGGTCCCTGAAGGACACCAGAGAGGTAATAATCATCTGTTCGAGCCAATGCCAGCAGCCCCAGGAAGCAGCAGGTAATCCTTCAATCCCAAACAACTCCCTCCAATGGGTGGCAGGACAACATGCCCTGAACAAGGGAGTGGACAAATTAATGTCCCAGACCCAGGCAGAATTTGATAGATGCCCAGTTGGGACCACAGCCCAGACCCAGAACTCAGAGTTCAGTTGAGTGTGGCAATATTCAGTCCTTCCATGGTGTGGAGCGAAAGCCCCAGAAGGTGGGGGGTCCATTGCCTGAGAGTATCTCCCCCACATCGGAGGCAATTTCCATGTTAGGGTGGCAAAGGAGCTTGGGTGACAGGAAAGGCCTCTCCCACCTGAGTTATTTACCAGGACTGAAGGTGAGGTAGAGTAGCTCAGGGGTGCGGGCATGAGGCAGGAGCCCCAAGCCAGTCCAAACCCTAAGACAGCCATCACTGGAGAAGCCTGAGGTGCCTCAACAGCAACCATGCCCCAGGCTCCACACACCCCTAGCTTTGGGATCAGTTTCCTGCATGGGTGTCTTTAGTGTTAGACCAGAGGTGCCATACAGAAAACCAGAGGACTCCAGGGACCAGGTCCATGGGGCCCCACCCTGTGAGAGCCAGATGAGCTCAGTGGAGAAGCTGATCTAGTCTGTAGGCATCCACCAACTTGGAGACCCTCTCCAAGGTAGATAGCCTGTTTCTCCCCAGCCACCATCTCAGCTCTAGAAAACCGTGGAGCAGGCTGGGCACAGTGGCTCACACCTATAATTCTAGCATTTTATGAGGCCAAGGTGAGAGGATTGCATGAGCCCATGGGTTGGAGATCAGCCTGGGCCATTTGGCGAGACCTCATCTATACAATAAATGAAAAATTAGTCCAGACATGGTGGCTTACACCTATAATACCAGCAGTTTGGGAGGCCAAGGTGAGAGGATTGCCTGAGTACAAGGGTTTGAGATCAGCCTAGGCATCTTGGTGAGACCTCATCTCTACAATAAGTCAAAAAATTAGCCGGGCATGGTGCATGTGCCTGTAGTTCCAGTTACTTGAAAGGCTGAGGTGGAAGGATTGCCTAAGCCCAGTAGGTCAAGGCTGTGGTGGCCAGGAGCATGCCACTCTCCTCCAGCCTAGGTGACAGAGTAAGACTCCGTCTCAAAATAAATAACTAGTTGGACCTGGTGGCATATGCCTGTAGTTCCAACTACCTGGAAGGCTGAGTTAGAAGCATCACCTAGCCCAGCAGGTTAAGACTGTGGTTGCCATGAATGCTACTGCACTCCAACCTGGATGACAGAGTGAGACTCCAACTAAAAAAAAAAAAAGTGGCTCACCCTCAATTAGTAGCCATCCTCGTCCGATGTCACCTGACTGGACTGATCCCAAAACTGAGGCACAACTGCAGGTGGGAGCTTCCATTGATTGCAGGGAAGCAGGCTGCTTTCCAGGGGCCTGGAGGCTCAGGTGTGGTCAGTATGCCCCTGGTTCAGAACAGACTGTAGCTGTTTGGTGATTTCATTCTTGAAATTTGTTCCTAAACTCCTCCATTCATTTGGAGATCAGGAGTCAATGGTTTTCACTGCACAGCTTTGAACAAGGATGCTGGGCTCCTGTCTTATCCTAGGTTCCCTGTGAGATTAGGACCACAGGAATCCTCACCTTGCTATACCACAGGGCCTCAAACACCAGGGCCTGCCCAGTCCACTCTAAATGCTGAGATACCCTTCTCCCTTATGGTGACAACTGCATATTAACTTTCTTATGGGAAAGTGACCCACGTGGCCCAGAAAAAGTCAGGGCAGCACCCAGCAAGGTGCCCCAAAGCTCCACATAACTCCTCACCCCTATGAAATCAGTGTCAAAAAGGATGTTGAACAATGAAAGCCTCTGGATGGGAGGTGAGTATGGCATTGTTAAAGCCTCAGCCAGTCAGCAGCATGTCATGGTCCTCATGCTGGCTGATCTGTGTGACAGTGCCTTCCTTTAGGGTATAAATCTTACACCCAGAGGGGCCCGACCTGGCCTCACCTGACCTCTGGGAGAGGATGTGTACTAGGGATACCTAAGATGATCATACAGTGAACATGTGGCCCTGACCAAAACTAGGATTTGGCCCAAGGCAGGGTGAAACTCTTGGCATAGTGTGTGAGTACCTGAGCCCCACTCATGTCCAGCTGGGCCAGACCAGTGATGTCACTAGGATTGAAAAGCAACCAGTCAACTCAACTAGGGTGGGCAGAAACCCACAGACCAGTCATCAACCTTATCCACTCAAGGAGGCAATAATGGCTGAACTCCAATGCCCTGAGTGTCCATTACCTGACCACCAATGAGGCAGAAGTTTGAGGCCAAGCAGATGGCACTGGAGCTATAATTTCAGGGTATAATACTTGCTCCAGATTATAGAAATGATGAAAATTGAGCAAGTGAGGTCCCAGGAGGCCAGGTTCCTAGGTCTGCCATACTTGTGGGTTCCTTTTATGGCAAGAAACAGGAAATGTGGCCTCATTTTGTGCAAGGATGCTCCAAGGTGGGGACCAGAGCTGCATGAGGGGGAAGACTTCCTGGCTATGCAGGAATAGGCCTTAGCTGGATTTCACAGTCTGTAGTCTGTCCCTTTTTTTTCATCTGGCTGCTTGGGATTCTCTTTTTTTTTTTTTTGAGTTGGAGTCTCATTCAGTTGCCCAGGCAGGAATGCAGCTCACAGCCACACCAGTGTTAACCTGCTGTGCTCCGGCAATCCTTCTGCTTCAGCTTTCCAAGTAGCCAGAACTACAGATGTGTGCTATGATGCCTGGCTAGTTTCTATTTTTCTTGTAGAGATGATGTCTCGCCAAGTTGCCTGGGCTGGTCTCGAATGCACAGGGTCTGGCAGAATTCTCCATTTTTGAATCTGCAGGTACCGAAAATCATCCAGTTTCTTTTCCTTATCTCATTTTGCTTTCAGGAGAAAAAAAAATCCTTCTATCAAATGAATTCTCAGCAACCCCTTCAGCAGCCTGCTCTGTGGACAAGCACAGTGCTGTCTTTGTACAATAGAGAATGTCCAGCTCTCTCCAAACTTATAGAGATGAGTTCTTACAATAGTGAATATCCAGATTTCTCCTAATGGATGGAGATGATTTCTTAGATCTTACTCAGTAATGGATCATTGAGATCACCAACATTGTCCTTGGGGGTTCTAGAGAATATGTCATTGGCAGCCTGTTTTAGAAGCTTATCTGCTCCAGGGTCATTGAGTGCATAACATGAGTCTTTAATTTTTTTTTAGTTGGAGTCTCACTCTGTCCCCAGGCTGTAAGTACAGTGGCATGCTCCTGGCCACTGCAGCCTCGACCTCCTGGTCTCAGGCGATCCTTTCACCTCAGCCTTCCATGTAGACAAAACTACAGTCGCACGCTACCACACCCGGTTAATTTTTTTGATTTATTGTAGAGACAAGGTCTTGCAACGTTACCCTGGCTGGTTTTGAACCCCTGGCTCAGGCAATCCACTCGCCTTGGCCTCCCAAAGTGCTGGGACTACAGACTGACATTAAGCCTGGTCTAGAGTCTTTAATATTCTGATACACAAGGAGATCATCTGAGTTTGTGGACTTCTTGCATTTGTGTATTTCTCTTTTCTCTTACACTCTCCCTCTTTTATTTTTTTTTTTTTTTTGAGTTGGAGTCTCACTCTGTCACCCAAACTGGAGTGCAGTGGCCGCTCCCGGCCCCACAGCCTCGACCTGCTGGGCTCCTGCGATCCTTCTGCCTCAGCCTTCCAAGTAGCCAGAACTACAGGCACATGCTACCACGCCCGGCTAATTTTTTGATTTATTGTAGAGATGAGGTCTTGCCAAGTTGCCGAGGCAGGTCTTCGAACCCTGCGGACTCAGGCAATCCACTCACCTCAGCCTCCCAAAGTGCTGGGATTACAGGTTGAGCCACCAAGCCCGGCTCCTCTTTTTTTTTAAAGCAGGATTTATTGAGGACAGAAAACCTCCCACAGTGGGAGAGAACGAAGGATTTAACAAACACTCTCTTTTTATCCAGGAGCATTGGGGGGCATATTTCTTTTTTTTTTTTATTTATTTATTTATTCATGTATTTATTCCTTTTTACTCTTCTTTCACGGGGCTTGTTTCTTTGGTACTTGGGTGTGGCAATGGCCAGCTTGTCCAACATGTCACTGGTGGATGTGGATTACCCCAGCAGGGCAAAGAGTGTGTACTCCCCTTGAACCTACCCACAGGATACGTTGAAGTGTTTTGCTGCCTCCGCAGACTGGGACGGAGTCCTGCAGCCCAACGACCAAGCCACCAGGCCTCATTCTTGTGCCACAGTTCCCAGCATGCTCCGCGATGCACACCACATCCTGCTCCTCCCCCAACTTCCGGTGTAGGGAGGCAACTCAACCTCAAAATGCTGTAAGCAAAAATGTGCTTTACTTTTTTCTTGCCTCCTCCAGCCCCTTGAATGGCATCTGCTGTCATTCAAGATCAGAAGGGTAGTGGCCTGTAGCCTTATCCATCAGTGAATGCTAGAACTGCCCAATCAGAATGGAGCTCAAAGTGAGGGGTGGCTTCTGGACTCTGACCTAGATTTTTGTTTTCTGGGCCTGCGGAAGTGCTGGATCATCTCGGAGAGAACTGCATGTCTTTGCTTCTTCCTTTTTCACCCTGTGAAATGCAGGTCTGGGGAGTCAGTAGGGAGGACCCTGGGACACCCAGAAGCCGGGAGATGTGTGAGTATCAGTGTGTGTGTGAGACCGAGAGGCAGGATGGAACACGGATGACCCGGCTGTGACAGACTGGCCTCCCCCTCAGTTCTGATCTTGGGCCTGTCCTCGCCGGTGGCTCTGCCCCGGTCCCCTCTGCATGGGTTGGGTCTGTTCCAGTCCCCAGGGTCCTCTCCCCATGCGACCTCGCCCCACTGGAGAACTCTCCAGGCTAATCCCACGCTCTGGATGTGTGGGACCCAGGAGTGTTGTGGGGGGTCTGACCCGCGTGGTGGCCCTTGGGGAAGGGGCTGTGGTCCTGGAATTGTCCTCTCTCCTCCTAAAAGGTAAACGGATGCTCCAGCACAGTGTTAAGGAGTTCACTTGGACCAACAGCGGGTCGTGAGTCCTAAGCCCCAGTCAGGGCTCGTGGTCTGCGGTCTCCGGAGGGCCTGGGTGTAAAGGCTTGGAGAAGGGGCAGGGGGAAGCCGGCCACGGGCAGGTAGCTGGTGGGTGACAGCCCCGCAGTTGCCTGATCTGGAATATCCAGGTGGAAATCCCTAGGACAAATCATCAGGGTCATTGGCATTCTGTCACCAGGCCCAAACCTGGTTCTGCCTGGTGGGACAGCCAAAGTCAAGACAAGGAGTTGGAGCAGGGGCTGTGACTTTATTTAGAGGACCATTAAAACAGAGAAGATGAGGGGTCTGCGTCCTAAAGACCCTTCTTGGGTTGTGTGTGCTTTTTTTGTTTTTTATCCAGGTCAGTGTTGGGGGAGACAGAAGGGAGAGGATTGCTTGAGCCCATTAATTTGAGGCTAACTGGACAACATAGCACATCCATGTAGCTATAAAAGCTGATAAATTTAGCAAAGAGTGGTCACACATGCCTGTAGTTTCAGATTCTTGGGAGCCTGAGATGGAAGAATCTGTTGAGCTCAGGAGGTCAAGATTGTGATAAGTTGTGTAGAGACACTTCATGCCTGCCTGGGTTACGGAGTGATACTCAGACTCATAAAACACATTTAATTTAATTTAAAAAAAAATAAAGGCATATCTTTAACATGTAGATGAGACTTGTCCAGATACCCGAAAACAAATGCTGGTGGAGGTTGTGGCAAAAATGACTGGTTCTCAGGGAAATGTGTTCCAGATCAGGGGCTGTGTCTCTTTTTCTACTGGAATGTCATGATTTTAGAGTGTGCAAACCTTGACTGTTACTCTTCTTTTTTTTGTCTTTTTTTTTAAGTTGGAGTCTCACTGTGTCACCCAGGCTAGAGTGCAATAGCATTCTCCACCACCATAGCCTCGACCTGCTAGGCTCAGGTGATCCTTCCACCTCAACTTTTCAAGTAGTTGGAACTACAAGCACACACCACCATGCTCAGCTAACTTTTTGATTTATTGTAGAGATGAGGTCTTGTCAAGTTGTCCAAGCTCTTCTCGAACCTATGGGCTCAGGCAATCCTCTCACCTGTTTCTCCCAAAGTTTTGGTATTATAGGTATGAGCCACCACTCCTGGCCTCCATATATATCTTATTCTACTTTAACACTGTGCATTTTCTTGATTTTTCAGTCTTTATTTATTCTTAGGATGTGGGGTTCAATTCAGGACTATGTATACAAAGTCCATTATGCAGGTACGCTTGTTGCTGAGGAATGCCCCACACTCCCCCACCAGTATTCCACTCTCAGTCTTTTTTTAAAGTCACTATCACACTGTTTTACTTTTCAAGTCCTTATTGTAGATGATAATGTCTTTCAAACTTTTTTATGGATTTTCAATGTTATTGTTTGCAAAAAAATTGTGTTTTCTTCAGAACAAAAACAACTGTTTGTAAATCCATATCAAACTCAATTGATAAACTGATTAGAGGATTATTGACTTAATATCTTTTTGATCTATTAACAAGGTTATATGTCTTTCTCATGGATTTTATTAATGTGACTAATTGTATTGATGGATTCCCAAATGCTGAATCTCCTAAGCATTCGTGACATAAAGGGAGCTTAATCATGATGTAATGTTGCAACATGCTGACACAATGTTTCTACTAATTTTTACATTTCTATTGAAATGTGATTTTTCTACAAAGAAATGACTTGAAATCCTAAGAATGGAATAGAAATTATGCGTTGACATTTTCCTCATCCAGGGACACCAGGTTTCTGTGGTTTTCTCTTTCTTTTTTTCTATTATTTTTAAAATGTAGGATACGGCTGGGCTCGGTGGCTCAGCTGTAATCCCAGCACTTTGGGAGGCCGAGGGGAGTGGATTGCCTGAGGCCATGGGTTCAAGACCTGCCTGGGAAACTTGGTGAGACCTCATTTCTACAATAATTCAAAAATTAGCCAGGCGTGGTAGCACACACTTGTAGTTCCGGCTACTTGGAAGGCTGAAATGGAAGGATCACCGAAGCCCAGCAGGGCAAGGTTGTGGTAGCCTGGGTGTGCCACTACACTCCACTCTGGATGACAGAGTGAGACTCCAACTCAATAAAATAAATAAATAAAATGTAGGGTACAATTCAGGGTTAGGTCATAAGCAGTTATTGTACATGTAAAGCTTGGGGACCCTTATTGATGTTATATCCCCCTCCATGGCAGTGTCCCACTACTGTCAATCACTTTCTTATAGTATTCTGATAATTGTTCAGGGTCCACTTATGAGTGAGTACATGTAGTACTCAGATCTTCATTTCTGTGATAAAACACTTGAGTATATATATGTATATATATTTTAATCAGAATCTCACTCTGTCACATAATGTATTAATCAATAATTTTTTGGCCACCTCCTGTGTTATGTGAACTACAGACATGTGCTATCACACCTGGCTAATTTTTTATTTATTGTAGAGATGAGGTCTCGCCAAATTGCCCGGGCTTGCCTTGAACCCACAGGCTCAGGCAATCCTCTCGCCTTGGTCTCCCAAAGTGCTGGGATTCCACCTTGAGTTTCCGAGCCCGGCTTTTATTTTTTTTTAGTAGAATTCTCTGTTTCCCCTGGCTGTAGAGCAATGGCATAGTCATGGCCACTGCCACCTCAACCTAGTCATG
>JAPVLO010002408.1:0-36148 GCA_027257055.1 Cephalopachus bancanus
GGGTGGGGAATTTCATCATCCTCCGGTGGGCTCTGGAGGGCTGGAGGTTTGGCTTTTGGAGTTTCGTGTAGGGCTAAAGAGAAGAATTAGCTTTCTTTTTGGCTTTCTTCATCCATGATGGGTGCTGCATTACCAGGAGGTACCAGGCAGTGATATACGGGATTTGGTCCGGGTGGCGTCGATAGACAAACTGTTGGACCTTCCCCACTATGGGAGGGTTGAAGATCCCCTCCGGTGGCCAGCTGTAATTAGGAAAAGCGGGCCATTTGAGGGAACAAAAGGTAATTAGGTTTCCTTGGTTTACTGGATAACCTGACTGCTGTGCCGCTCCTTGGAAATCCTTGAAGTAGCACAAAACCAGTTGCAGAGGGGTGTCAGGCTTAGAGCACTGCTGCCCCATAATGTCGATAGCAATGACAGGCACAAGAGTGACTAACACTGAACAAATAAAGACAATAACACAAACTGAACAGACAGCCTAACTGCCCGAGGGCAATACTGGAGGGCCCAGTGACATCTCACTGGGACCTCAGACCCAGGAATTAGCACTCCGTTCAGCTTTCCTGTGTGTCCAACCAGAAGTGCACACAAACAAAACACAGGAACTTGACTCACCTCTCAGAGGCATCTGGTGACGTTGTGAGTCTGCCAGAGATAACAATCAGCCATTTGCAAGTCCACAGACTCACCAGGCCTGATGAACACTGAGGTTCGCAGGTATGCAGACCCACAAGGTCAGCTGGTGATTGGGGTTGGGGATTAAGCTCTCAGATATCCTGGATGAGCCCCCAGATGAAATAGGGACCAAGCACTTAATTCACAGACGCCAACACCAAAAGTACAAGTTATAAAAAGGAGAGGTTTTTATTAGCCAAGAGCAGGGCCAGCGGCCACCTGCCTACTGGACATAACAGTCCCACAGCAAGCGGCGTTGATTAGCTATAGGGGCTTGCTTAAATGGGGAAAAATTACATTGGGACTTTCCAAGTGGGCCAAACTGCAACATCCTGGAGGCCTAGGTACCTTTCAAGCAATGCTAGCAGGGTTCACAGAAGTGAAAAAAAAAGTTAAACAGTTTAACCTAGCCAGCAGGTGCTGTTACCAGTTTCCAGGAAGAGAATTTTTAACTGTGCAAATGCTGAGTACATGTTTAGCTGTGCAAAGGCTGAGTTTATGCTTAGCCTAATTTTTGACATTGTAGATGTCTTTTTAAGCCCCTGTCCACAATGGCGTCCTGCAGTTTTGTTTTCTCAACATTTGTTACCCTGTATTCTAATTGTCCATAATTTCCTTTGTGCTATTAACTACTTTGTCCTGGCCACAGCATTCTACTAACTCATTGCTCCACAGAAGTGTGTCTCCTTTAGGAGAACATTTTGGGAAAAGGAGTCATAGTAAGATGTGACCTTTCATGGGCCAAGAGTGGGGCTGCTTTCAGGTGGCTGCCAGCACTCCTAGAAATATTTTTCTAACTTTCTGGGAGGTGGAACAGGATACAGTCACAGTTGGTTTCTAGTCTTGTGGTCTTGAAAGCTTCAGCAACATCTATCTCTCTCCCTTCCTCTCTTGGTCCCTCCCTTCCCTTTCCTTTTCTCCTTCTTTTTCCCCCTCCCTTCCTTTCCAGTGACTAACTGGAGTAGTCAAAGGCTAGCTATAAAATACTAAAAATTTTATTTGAAAATAGAATGTGCTTATCTGCTGTTTTATATAATTTCTGCATTGATACTTCTGGGCAGTAGTAACTGTAATAGTAAGATGATGCCTCACTCCATCTCTCTCGCCTCCTATAAGCTGGTTCTTATATCTCTCTTCCATAGTTGGGGCCTAGTCAGTGAAATTTCTAGTTTTTTACATGGCTTTTCCAAATATCAGATATTTTGATTAATAAGGCTTGGGTTATAAACTCTTTTCTCAATTTTATAAACTAGTCTTAATTCTTAATCTGACGGTGTCCTCAAACCTGATGCTTGATTTATTTTTAAAATAAAAGTAAAATGTGTAGATTCAGAGTTTCTAGTCATGCATCTGAAAGTCAGCAGAGGGAATCAGATGGATGTATAAAAGTGGCATAGATTGAGAGATAAAAGTGGCATAAATTGAGCATCTCACCAACGGACAAACAGTCATTGATTTGCTTAATTTCTTTCCCCTTTCTCCTTTTTCTTTTCTTGTATCTCCCCCCTTCCTCTGTCTCTCTCTCTCTCTCTCTCTCTCTCTCTCGCCTACTCTAATTATTTAAATTTGGAAATTCAACATAGGGAAGCTGGAAGCATATTTAATAGATTCTGTTAATGAGCCTGGGAAAATTCTATGCAGTGCTAAAATAACTGTGATAAACAGCACACATTTAAAATTTATTATGCTTTTCTTCTTCTAAGCTGCAAGTGCAGTAAATATTGGTAAAGGATACTGAAGCAGGAAGTAGAATTGGAGTTCTTATAGTGCAGTAGTTAATAGTGAAAACTCTGTCCTCATACACCAGGCGTTATATCCCAATTGTAGCATGTATGAGCTCTATAAGCATTGGCAAAGTACTTAACGTCTATGCTTCCATTTTCTTGTTTGTAAAATGGAATAGTAGTATTAACTTCATTAAGCTAGTATGATTTTTTAAAATAAAGCAATACTTACAGTGTTTAGAAGAGCATCTAAAATTACTAATTGATCAAAAAACATTTGTTATTATTTGAGAATCAGAATGGGGAGATGTTGATATTAATTGTGGTGGGAGAGAAACCTATGATGAGTGATTAAGTTATGTCTATTTATGACTTTGCCAAATGCTATGCTAGGTACTATGGATACAGCGAGAAATGAGACACAACTTCTTTCAAAGACCTTAAGTGCTCAAACAGAGGAATGAAGACTCTGCTCTGGGAATCCAGGGGAAGTCATTATTCTGCTTACTTCAGTTGGAGAAGGGTTCATAAAAGAATGATATTCAACTAAATCTTGAAAAAGAAATGAAAGTCCATCAATCAATCAGAGAAAAAGAGAAGAACATTCTAAGCATAATATTTGCCATGTGCTAAGGTACTAACATACATGAAGGAGTAAGAATGGACAGTAGAAGGAGTATAAGAAGATGAGGCTGCTATGATAGATTGAATCCAGATCCTAAAAGGATTGGTGATATATTTCCTCTTTTCTCTTCTTCTCCTTTCTCTTCTCTATTTTATTCAGGGTCTTATTTTATGTACATACTGGGATTGTCCTAGATTTATAAAATTGTTAAGGTGTTGTTAAACAGAAAATCATTTGGTCAGAAATGGAGACTATCAAAAGTCACCTTAAGAAATGGAGATTCTAGCTGGGCTCGGTGGCTCAGCCTGTAATCCCGCGCCTTTGGGAGGCTGAGGTGAGTGGATTGCCTGAGCCCGCGGGTTCGAGAGCCACCTGGGCAGCGAGACCTCATCTCTACAATAAATCAAAAAAATCAGCCGGGCATGGTAGCGCATGCCTGTAATTCCAGCTACTCGGAAGGCTGAGGCGGAAGGATCGCTGGAGCCCAGCAGGTCGAGGCTGCAGTGGCCGGGAGCGGCCACTGCACTCCAGTCTGGGCGACAGAGTGAGACTCCAACTAAAAAAAAAAAAAAAGAAATGGAGATTCTTGGCAACCTACTGTGGTCCCCTCCTGCTCTGGGAGCTTTTCTATTCTCTCAGTAAGTCCTGCTTTCTCACTAAAAAAAATTAAAAAATAAAAAATAAGTGGAGATTCTTTTTGTTAGCACTTACTTTAGAGAGGACATTAACTCAGGAAAGCTATTTCCCAATTTGAAGGTCCATGCAAGAGGGCTCACTGGGCAACTCTACAGTACCCAAGAACCATTTTCCTTCTCTCTTCCTGACAACATTAGATTGATATTTAGTACTTACGTCATTCCATGTGAGGTAAGTCCAATTAAGTCTTTATGGAATAAACAGAGACCATGGCTCAATGCATCAACATATTCTAGACTTTGGTTAGTTTGCTTTGAGATGGGTATGTGACCAAAGATGAACTAATCAGGCCCTTACTGAGGCAGGGGCCCTTCTAAAACAAAGGGATAAGGGCCTTCCCAGAATAGAAAAATAATGTGTTAGAAAGTGACATGGTGTAGCCAATGTCTAAGTGTGTATGAGTAACCCATTTACAACTCTGTGCCATAAAATACACAATAAAAATGCAGGCTGCCATATAAGGGAGACAAAGGGGCTAAAATGCAATGTAAGGCAATGTCCCACTGTGTTCGGGACTCAGCTTTTGGATGTAAATCCACTGGGCCAGTGCTGGCATAAATAAACACTGCTTCCTGGCAAAAAAACCTTGGTGTCCCATCTCTCTCTGTAAAAGATCCTGCCCCATCTCAATTTCAGAAAATTTACAATTATAAAACCACTGAATTAGGGTAAATCTCTGGGCTTTGGAAGATAATTTAGGAACATGGAGAATTTCTTCCTCTGGATGCTGTAGGGTGCAGATGTGTGACCTGCATCTGCTGAAGAGATTTTGCTATGATGAAGGAAGACAAAGAGAGGTCTAACTCTATCCAGAACTAAAAAAAACACAGCTGGGATAATCCAAGAAAAATGGAGTCCAAAATAAGCTATCCCTAAGGTCCTTTATCTCATTGGACTTCTAGTGTCATTAGTCAATAAATTTATTGATTGTTTAAACTGGCCTGATTTTAGGGAGTCATATCAGCAACACATCCAAGTAGGGAGGTTAAAGCCTTTGCTCCTCACAGAAAGATTGAAGGAAAAAAAAAAGCATAACTTGTCACAGTCAACTTTATCAGAGTTCTGGAAAACAGCCAATGATTTACAAAAACCAAATGTATTCCCTATCAAGAAAAAAAGTGTTTAAAATGGCAGAAGAAAGTTGTGTCATTTTTACTTACCCAGCATGGCAGCATTCCAGATTTTGAAGCAGCAGCATCTTAGTTCCTTCCCTTGAGGCAGAGGGAGAAGAGAATATCTTGTTTTCAAATTACTATGTGCATTTGTTTTAACTTGTCTGAGGCATACCTGCAGAACAGATGAAAGGTGCTTATCTCTGTTCCACCTAACTCAGAGCTCAAGGAGAAAAGTGGTAGTGGGCAATGCTTGTAAATGCTGCAAGGGAGAGTAAAGACGCACAGATCTATGAGGAAAGAGATTATAGGCTGAAACATACGATGGAGTGTCTAAGGTTTGGTAAAGAAACTGGGTTGTGATTCTTGGGAAAATTAGGAATTCAGAAGAAGTTATGTACACAGGAGAATTTCAAAAGTCATGCACACACCTACGGTAAGAAACATGTTCAGAAAAGACTGAGAAAACCTTACGCTTTCACTTTTGGCAGATATCTAGACTCAGAATAAGCCTAGTTAAGTGTTGAAGAAATGCTTTATCTGTAGAGCCAATCTGCAAAGATTGGGAGGGGTGTGTGTGTGTGTGTGTGTGTGTGTGTGTGTGTGTGTGTGTGCATATGTTTCTGTCTCTGTGTGTATGTTTTGATTTTGTGTGTATATGCTTGTTGTTTAACCGCTGGCATTCAAAAAAAAAATCTGTCAAAATATTAGCTGCACATAAGTTAGAGGAATAAAGACTTTAGTTACCATACATGGCAAGTTGTAAGCTGTGAAAAATAATTTTTTTAATCTTAAAAAAGTGGACTACTACAGACTACATATATCAGACTCTTGGTGAGAATCTCAATTCTAGAGTAATCATAATAGTAAATTGCCCAATTTTTAGCAAGAAATCACAAAGCATTGAACAAAATGTGAAAATATGGCCTAGTCAAGAAAAAAAAAACTTAGAGAAA
This sequence comes from Cephalopachus bancanus, assembly GCA_027257055.1. NCBI lineage: Eukaryota > Metazoa > Chordata > Mammalia > Primates > Tarsiidae > Cephalopachus > Cephalopachus bancanus. Next base: position 5,789 of record JAPVLO010002408.1, read on the forward strand.
CTATCACTGAGGAAGTTTAAATATTAAACTTACTATACAAGGACTTCAAAATGATTGTCTTAAATATATTCAAAAGCTAAAGAGAAGCAGAAACAAAAAATTAAAGAACATCAGGAATAGATATCACATATGAATAAAATGAGTATATCAATAAAGTGATAGAAATTTAACATAGGAGTCCAAAAGTTATTATGGAGCCGAAAAATACAGTATCTGATATTTTTAAAAATTGCAGAGAGGTTCAAAAAGCTGAAGAAATAATCAGTGAACTTGAAGAGAACAATTGAAATTATCAAATTTTGATAACTTAATAATCAAGTCTGAGAAAAAAGAATGAAGTGAACAGAACCTAAGAAACTTGTAGAGTACCATCAACTGAACCAATAAATGCATAATAGAAGTTTCAGGAGAAGAGAAAGAGAAAGGGAAAGATTCTTTGATAAAATGATGACTACACTTCCCAACTTTAATGAAATACATAAATCTGCAAATCCAGGAAACTCAATAGTCTCCAAGTATAATAAACTCAAAGTGAAACACATCATGATACAATAGCATCAAACAGCTGAAATTTAGAGACTGAAATAAAGATTCTTGAAAACAGCAAAAGAATCAACAAGATGCCGGGCACCGCAACCACCAGAAATCTGCACCATTGCTGTCATGAACTTTCACAGCCTAAGCCATTGGAGTAATTTCAGACCTCACTAATGAAGATTACAGCACAAAGACCATGCTACTGAGTCTACCTAGAACCACAGTCAATACACTATACCAAATAAACACCCCAAGACCCATTTATAGCTTTCTCTATGAAAGCTACTCCATAAAACTGGAAAAATGTAGAAAAACAAGAAATGTGAAAAAGCAAGGAAGCATGTTACCCCCCAAAGAAATGCAAAAAGTCTCTAGTAACAGATTCCCCCAAAAGGACGTTTTTAAAATGTCTGAATAAAATAAAAAATAATAACTTGGACAGATACAAGATAAAACTGAAAAACAATGAAATCAGGAAAGTAGTTCATGATCTGAATAAAAAATTTAACAAAAAGATAACATTTTTTTAAAAAGTGTCTTGGAGCTAAAAAATTTAATGAACAAGACAAAAAATGCAAGGGGTAATTTCAACAACAACCTAGATCAACCAGAAGACAGAATTTCTGAACTTAAATGAAAGTAATTTGAAATAGCACAGGAATGAAGAAAGAATAAGAATGAAAATAATGAAGAAGGCCTATGGGACTTACAGGACACCACCAAGCAAGCAAATCTTTTTATTATAGGAGTGGCAGAAGGAGAAATTTTTAAAAGCCCAGGATTTATAAAACAATCATAAAACAATTAATGAAATGAGAAGAGTAAGTTCTTACCCATCAATAATAACCTTGAATGTAAATGGATCAAATTCTTTAATTAAAAATATAAAATGAATGAATGGATTTTTAAAAAGACCCAACTATATGCCTACAAGAGACTCACCTTACCATTAAAGACACATTCTGGGCAGCAAGACCTCATCTCTACAATAAATCAAAAAATCAGCCAGGCATAGTAGCACAAGCCTGTAATTCTGGCTATTCGGAAGGCTGAGGCAGAAGGATCACCAGAGCCCAGCAGGCGAGGCTGCGGTGGCCGGGAGCAGCCACTGCACTCCAGTCTGGGCAACGGAGTGAGACTTCAATTAAAAAAAAAAAAGACACATTTAGATAAAGATATACTAGACAAACAAAATCCAAATGTAATAAAGGGCAGCCATACTTATATAAAATAAAATAGACTTTACATTAAAGGCAGAAGACTGGTGACCAACATCCAGAAGCCAGCTTCAAAGTTTTCTCTGAAACATGGATCATGGGGTACATGTGAGGATTTACTACATAAGTATATTGTGTGAAGGTCCCTAGACTTCTTCAGATTCCTCCTGTGGCTCAGTGACAAAGCTACCAAAGACCTCATCTTGGCACCTGAAGATGTCATTGTGAACACAGAACTTTTGCAACAGAGCCCTCAGGAGCAAGAACAAATGTCTGCATGAATCTCCTCAAAGCCTGATGGTTATTAGACAGGAACCCTATCACCTAGACCACCACACCATTATTTAAAGTGTATGGGGGAGATCAAGAAGATGGTGGCTGAGCCGTCAGACTATGCGAGTCCTTGTGTGAGTGAGTGAGTGTATAGAAAAGTTTTTATACATGCTGGTGAGCAAGTGGGCATGTGAGTGTCTGATTGAGTGAGGGCTCGGGAGCAAGCAGCCAGGGGTCTTCTGGTGCAACGTCTGGTGCCACAGCTACTGGGCTTGGACCCTAGTGTTTCCTGGTGCACAGAAGCCTAGAACCATTTTCTTTTTTTTTTTTTTTAAATCAACAAAATACTTCCTGGGAAGAAAATGCTGGGAGAGACTGTGTAAGAGGGGGCTCAAGAGCAAGTGGCCAGGACCCTGGTGCAATAGCTGGTGCTGCAGCTTCTCTGCTTGGTCCCTGGTTCTTCCCAGGCCACAGAAGCCCAGTGCCATTTTTAAAAAATGGACAAAAGTTTTCCTGTGAAAAGTAGTGGGGAGAGACTACTGCCCTAGGCTCTCATTCACCATTGACAGGAGAGATTACTCCAGGCATTGCCTCACCACTTCAGCACTTGGCAGGGCACTGGCAGCAGGGGCTGTGGAGGGAGTCCAGAGGCAAAGTCTCACAGAAGAGAACAAGAGAGTCACCCTATCACCATCTTGAAGATGGGGCAGGAAAGTGCTCCAACTTGCTCACCATGGAGCAACAGACCCAATTTCCATGACTGGTGGATCAACTACTCAGGGATTGATCATGGCCCAGAAGGAATATTCCAAAAGCACAAACTTTGGAGGGATGTGATGAGTACTGAGTTCCAGGTATCCCACCTCTTACCCTGATCCAGCCACAGGACAAAAGGTGTGACCAGAAAAGAACAAGGAAGGACTCCAAAGAGATAAGTGGTGAGTCCAGGGCTGACCCAAACCCCTTCCTCCCCAGCAATTCTCTGAACATCAGACCCACATAGCTGGGCCACAACTAAGAGGGACAAACCCAGGTGGAGTTTGGATGTCAGTCACAATAGGAGAGCTCCATTCCAGGATAGGCCTGGCTGTGGCACCCCAATGAGAGTACATACCTAGGGAAAAGATAGTCCCTTACCTTCCCATCAGAGATCTCCCTCACCATACGAGAGTGGAAGGGGAAGTCTGCAGCCCCATCCACCTCCACTGTCCCTCCTCCTTCTCTGCTCCATTCCCCGAGGAGAGAGTGAAAAGTAGCTCTTTGATTAGAGGAACATTTACAGAGCCTGCCACAAGATGGCAGGTTCTTAATTTTATTTTTTAAATTATTATTATTATTTTTTAATTTTTAAAAATTCTTTGACTGTTTGTTGGTTCATCTATTTTTTAAAGATATTTTTCCTTTGTGTCTGAATGTGTATGTGAGGGTTTGATCAACATTCCCCCTTTTTTTTTCTTTTTCTTCCATCTTTTATTTGTCATTTCCTTTTATGAGTGCATGTGAATTACTGAGTGTTCACCTGTCAATTCTATTGTTGTTGGTTTGCTTTTGCTTTTTTTTCTTCTGGGGTTTTAATTTTCATTTTTATAGATTAAGGTATGTGTCAATATATGTGTGAGAGTTTGATCTGAATTCTTTTTTATTTCAGTTTTTCTTCTCTATTCACTTTGTGCTAGGCATATGTGGGTGTGTTTAGTTTTCCTGGTTTTTGTTGTTGCTGTTTGTTTTGTTACACTTTGTTGTTATTCCAGTTTGTTTTGAGGTGTGTGTGTATGTCTGTGTGTGTGTGTGTTCAATTGTTTTTTGCATTGGTTTCTGCTTTGCATCATCATATAGAATTGTGATGGGGAGTGGGTCTCAGGGAACACATAACACAATAATTGAACATTGTAATTTGCATGTAGTTTTTGAATCCTAGCACTCATCCCCTACTTTATTCAAATTTCAAAAATTACAATAGACAACAAAACTTTCCATCCACCATCCCATTTCAAAATAAAACAAATCCAGAACCAAGGTCAGGGAAGAATAGAGGACTGAGCAAACATCAAAAGGGAAAGTCTTTCCCACTGACACTGAATATCAGAACTAAAGAGAAAAACAAGAGATCTGTCACAAATGAGAAAAAAAACCAAAGGAAAACTACAGACAATTTCAAGTGTAACAAAGACAAAACTTTAGAAAAATCAGACCTTGGCACCCAAACATTGGATGTCATCAGCGAATGGCCCCAGAATATGACAGGGATTAGGGAATGGATGGAAAGAGTGAATAAGACTCAAGAAAGACAAGATGCAACACTGAAAGAACTTGCAACAGAGATTTTGGCAATAAAAAATTTCATTCAGGAAATAAATAACAAGATGAAAAGCATGGAAAGTAGAATTAATCTAGCTGAAGAAAGAATCTCAGAACTTGAAGACAAGGACATGGAAATTAACCCAATCTGTAAAAAACATAGAAATAAAACTCAGAAAGAAAGAACAAAGCCTATAAGACATGTGTGAACTGTTGGTGGGAGTGCAAACTAGTGCAACTTCGGTGGAAATCAGTGTGGCAGTTCCTAAAAGCTCTAAAAATTGACTTTCCATATGAACCTGCAATCCTCCTACTGAGAATATACCCTGAAGAACTCAAATCACTCTATAAAAAAGATACCTGCACATGTATGTTTATCACCGCATTGCTCACAATAACAAGATCATGGAACCAACCATGCTGTCCATCAAAAGAGGATTGAATTTTTAAAATGTGGTACATTTACACAATGGGATATTATGCAGCCATAAAAAAGAACAAAAACATGAATTTCACAGCAACCTGGATGGAATTAGAGTTTATAATACTGAGTGATCTCTCACAGAAACAAAGATCTGAGTATCACATGTTCTCATGCATAAGTGGACCTTGAACAACTATTGTAATACTATAAGAAAAGGATTGACAGTGGTGGAGAACTATGGGGGGCAGGGAGAGGAAGGGAGGTGGGATTAACGGCAGTGAATATCTGTCTGGGGATGGGGGCACACACCTCATCAACAAGGGTACCTGCACAAAGCATATCTGTATACCTAATACTTAACTGTATCCCACAATTTTAAAATTAAGAATATGTATTAAAAAATAAAAATAAATAAATAAAATCATTATTTTCTTTTGGGTATTTTTAAAAAAGACATGTGTGATTATATCAAGAGGCTGACCGTATGCCTGATTGGTATCCCAGAAAAAGAAAGGGAAATGAAGAACAACTTGGAGAAGTATTACAGGATATAATCCAAGAAAACTTTCCCCATCTCACCAGAGATGTGACCAGCCAAGCAAAAGAAATACAGAGAACCCCCACAAGACATCAAATGAGAAGACCAACCCCTAGACACATACATAAAGTAGACACAAAAGAGAAAATCCTAAAGTCAACAAGAGAGAAAGGTCAGACTATCTACCAGGGAAAACCAATCAAAATAGCAGCAGACCTATCAGTAAACACACTACAGGCAAGAAGGGACTGGAGCCCTGCATTCAAAGTCCTCAAAGATAAACAATATCAGTTAAGAATGTTCTACCCAGCCAAGGTCGGCTTCATCAGTGATGGAGAATTAAAATCCTTCCCTGACATCCAATCCCTAAGAGACTATGCAGCTTTCAGACCAGGTCTATAGAAGACAATTAAAAAGGAATTAAACCAGGCTCAGTCTGTAATCCCATGCCTTTGGGAGGCTGAGGTGAGTGGATTCCCTGAACCTGCAGGTTCAAGACCCGCCTGGGCAGGTGAGACCTCATCTCTACAATAAATAAAAAAATTAGCCGGGCGTGGTAGCGTGTGCCTGTAATTCTGGCTACTCAGAAGGCTGAGGTGGAAGGATTGCCAGAGCCCAGCAGGTCTAGGCTTCAGTGGCCAGGAGCAGCTACTGCACTCCAGTCTGGGCAACAGAGTGAGACTCCAACTCAAAAAAAATCAATAAATAAAAGGAATTAAGCACAGAAGAAAGAAAAAAAGAATGACCACACACTTCCCAAGAAAACAGCAGAGCACAGAATCAGCAGAGAACACAGTGCAACAAGAAACTTGAGAACACATGCACATATCAACACCAAAACTAAAAGAAAACAAGCCAACAAATAAAAAACTTTATAAGAACCTCATGGAAGTGATTTTAAAAATCACATTTCAATAATCAGCCTGAATGTGAATGGAATAAATGCACCACTGAAAAGACACAGAATGGCACACTGGATAAGAAGCCATGACCCAATTATTTACTGCATCCAGGAGACTCCTCTGAGTACAAGGGATGTACATGAACTCAAAGTTAAAGGATAGAAAATGAGTTTTCAGGCACATGTACCACAAAAGAAGGCAGGAGTTGTGATCTTAATATCAGACAAAACAACCTTTAAGCTATCAAAAATTTTAAAAGATGCAAAAAGACACTACATAATGATAAAAGGTTCAATCCATCAACAAGAAATATCCATCCTAACATATATGCACCCAACACAGGAGCACCAGCATTTATAAAGCAACTACTAAGTAAACTAAAAAAAGATACTGACTGTAACACTATGATAGCAGGGGACTCGATACCCCACTAACAACCTCAGATAGATCATCGAGGCAAAAAACCAACAAGGAGATCCAGAGCCTAAACTTGATACTGCACCAAATGGACTTAATAGATACCTACAGATTATTCCACCCAACAACCACAGAATATACATTCTACTCATTAACACATGGAACGTATTCCAATATCGATCACATCCTTTGCCATAAATCAAACATAAACAAATTCCATAAGGTTGAGATCTTGCCATCCACATTCTCAGATCACAGTGGAATAAAAATAAAGACATGGACACTAAACAGCATGAGGCTGAACAACTACTGGGTCAACACTGAAATCAAAGCAGAAATTAAGAGATTCCTGGAAACAAATGAAAATGAAGAAACATCTTACCAAAACTTCTGGGATGCCATGAAATCAGTTCTAAGAAGGAAATTTATATCTTTATGAGCACAGATCAAGAAAATGGAAAGATCACAGTGGAGAGCTTAAAAAATCACCTAAAGGAGCTGGAAACAGAAGACCACCAAAGTCCCAAATTTAGCATGAGAATCAAATCACCAAAATAAGAGCCCAAATACGGGACATAGAAGACAAAAATATCATAGAAAACATCAACAAAACAAAAATTGGTTCTTTGAAAGAATTACCAAGATTGATGACCCCCTAGCCAAAATGACCAAGAAAAAGAGATTAAAATCTCAAGTAAACACAATCAGAAATACTTAAGATCAAATCACAACTGACCCCAAAGAAATAAAAAAGATTATCAGAGATTACTATGCACACTTATCTGGAAACAAACTTGATAACCTAAATGAAATGGAGAAATTTCTGACATCATACAACCTCCCCAGGTTGAAATAAGAAGACATTGAGACACTAAATAGACCAATAACAACCCAGGAAATTGACTCGGTCACATGAAAACTACCTACAAAAAAAAAGTCTCAGACTGGATGACTTTCCAGCAGAACTCTACAAACGTACAAGAAGGAGTTGATACCAATCCTATTGAAAGTATTCCTGGGAAATGAGAAAGATAGAATTATCCCCAAATCATTTTACAAAGCTAACATCACACTGATACCCAAACTGGGTAAAGATCCAACAAAAAAAGAGAACTACAGGCCAGTATCCCCTATGAACATAGATACAAAGATCCTCAATAAAATTCTAGCAAATCGGATCCAAAAACACATCTCAAAAATTATCCACCATGACCCTGTAGGCTTCATCCTCAGGATGCAGGGCTTGTTCAACATCCACAAGACCATAAATATAATTAAATACATCAACAGATGTAAAACAAGAACCATGAGAAGCGGCAATATGGCGACAGGGCAACACAGTCTGTGAAACCCTCTGCAAAGGAGATCTGCAGTGGGTCTCTGACTCTCGCCCCCAGGGTTGCGGACCCCAAAATTGCAGCCTGCTCTTCATAGAGTTCGGCCGTTGCCACCGCTGGGGCATCGCAGCGGACTGGACAGTCACTGCAGCACAAATGGCGCCACCGCTGCCGCCACCACCGCCGCTGCCCCACCACAGCCGCAGCTGTAGCACATCACGCCACCCGGGCCGGAGGTGATCCACTTCAGTCCTTCAAGCCCCTTCAGGGAAGATCTGCTGGGATCGCTGCCACCTCTCCTGCGACCGAGACGTCCTGCCCGCCGTAAGTCTCTGGCTGTCTGCCCTGAGGCAGGCAGTCATCTTCAGCCTTTGCTTTTCCTGTCCGGCCCCACCCCCCTGGGGCGAGCAGCTGAGATAGCACCACCTGCTGGCGATTCAAGGTAACAACACCAAAACGGGAGAAACAAGTTTGAAAAAGACGTAGGCCAGTGTGGTGAACAGAGGGTGATGTGAACTGTCCTTCACAGCAGACCAGGGCCAACTGACCCTAACTGCAAACTAATCTACCAGCTTGAAAAGAAAACTAGAAATCAGACCTGAAAGAACATTGGACTTAAATGAAATGTCTCAGAGTGTGCTTCATTGATTCTGTTAGTTTAATGACTCAATTCTATTCCTACTGTACTGTTCCTTTTTTTCTTTTTTCCTCTTCCTTTTCTTCTCTTTTCTTCTCTCTGTACACCATATCTTTGTATAGAGGAACAGCACACTAATAAGGTGGTTGGTTAGCGTATATGTTAGCATCACTATATGTTTTTTGGGGGGTTTTTTTGTATGAGAGTTGGTTCATCTGTAGCTGTAGTCTATTGTTTTTATCTGTTTCAGTATAGGCCTCTCTATTTGTTGGCACACTCGTTTGTTTCCCCCCCTTATTTCTCTATCTCTCCACCCCCCTCTTCAACCCACTGTCTGCTCCATTCTCTCCCCTCTGTTAACCACATTTTATTTCAGGGAGTAAACCTACAGCCCCACTGCTCGGACAGACTTCAAGGCAGTTGAAAGTGGGTTCCAGATTATCCACACACCTGTCAGCGAATACCAGGACCTGCAGATAGATTTTGAATCACAGCTCCCCCCTTAAGTAAATCTCAAAACTGCAAAAAGGACCACCCCCAACCTACAGTGCAACTCCAGAATTGAACAAAGTAAGAGGGCATACATAAAGAGTAGGAGATTGAACAAACAGAAGTAAAACCAATCCCTTTACCCCTGAATAACAGAATTAAAGAAGACGGTGACATGGAGGGAAGGAAAAAGTAGGGAGGGGGAAAACCGCACAAATGAAGAAAAACCAAAAGAAGAATATAGGTCTCACACAGACCCCAGGGAGATCAGACACTGAGAAAACAGATTCTGGAACACAAACAATGAAGAGTCCCCAGAATGACTGGTTACATGCAACAAACCCAGACATCAAGACATTAATGGAGAGAATTAAAAACATTGAGGAGAGACAAGAGGAAAATAGGAAGGAGCTGATGTCAGAAATGACAGCAGTAAAGAATACTGTGATGGAAATGAATAACAGACTAATAAGCATGGAAAGCAGAATCAGCCAAGCAGAAGAAAGAATCTCAGAGCTCGAAGACCAAAACACAGAACTAACCCAAACTGTCAAAAGTATAGAAAAGAAGCTCAAAAAGACAGAACAAAACCTGCAAGAGATGAATGATCACTTCAAGAGACCAAACCTAAGAGTAATTGGGCTTCCTGAGGCAGAGAGAGAAACAGAAGCCACACTAGAATAAACATTTCATGAAATCATTCAAGAAAACTTCCCTCATCTCATCAAGGATGAAAAAATTCAAGCACAAGAGATACAGAGAACCCCTGCAAGACAACAAACAAGAAGACCAACTCCCAGACACATAATAATTCGCCTAAACAAAGTAGCTATGAAAAGAAAAATCCTAAAGGCAGCAAGAGAAAAAGGCCAGACTACCTACCAGGGAAAACCAATTAGAATAGCAGCAGATTTATCCATAGAAACCCTTCAGGCCAGGAGAGCCTGGAGCCCTATCTGCAAAGTTCTAAAAGAGAAACAATTTCAACCAAGAATAACCTACCCAGCCAAACTAAGCTCATTAGTGAGGGAGAATTGAAATCTTTTCCAGACATCCAATCCCTAAGAACCTACGCCGCCACCAGACCACCTCTACAAGAAACACTTAAGAAAGTACTGAACACAGAAGAAGAAGAAAAAAGAACAACATTCTTCACAAGAGTACAGGCAAAAGATTAAAAACACACATGAACCAACTCCAAAACCTAAAGAAAGACAACAAACAAACAGGAACAACTCTATAAGAACCTTATGACAAGGATCAACTCTTGCATTGCAATTATTAGCCTAAATGTGAATGGACTAAATGCACCAAGGAAAAGACATAGAATGGCAAAAGGGATAAAATATCATCAGGCAACAATCTATTACCTTCAAGAGACTCACCTCACTAGAAAGGACACTCACAGACTCAAAGTAAGAGGATGGGAAACAAACTTTCAGGTGAACAGAATACAAAAGAAAGGAGGAGTAGCGATCTTAATTTCAGACAAAATACCCTTCAAGCTATTAAAAATAAAAAAAGATACAGAAGGCCACTACATATTGATAAAAGGCTCAATCCATCAGCAAGAAATATCTATCCTAAACATATATGCACCCAACATAGGTGCACCAACTTTCATAAAGCAACTTCTAGGAAAACTAAAGAAAGATATTGACTCTAACACCATCATACTGGGGACTTTAATACCCCACTCGCAACCCTAGACAGATCATCAGGACAAAAAAACAGCAAGGAGATCCGGAACCTCAAGGTGACTTTGGACCAAATGGACTTAATTGATACCTACAGAACCCACCATCCAAAGAACACAGAATACACATTCTACTCATCACCACATGGAACATATTCTAAGATCGACCACATACTTGGCCATAAATCAAGCATAAGCAAATTTAAAAGGACTGAAATTCTGCCATGCAACTTCTCGGACCACAGTGGAACAAAAATAAACATTGACACCAACAAAGTCCCCGCAAAACCCACAAAGACATGGACACTAAACAGCATGATGCTAAACAACTCCTGGGTCAATGATGAAATCAAAACAGAGATCAAAGATACCTGGAAACAAATGAAAATGAAGAAACATCTTACCAAAATCTCTGGGATGCCCTGAAAGCTGTAGTAAGAGGGGAATTTATATCCCTACAAACACACATGAAGAAAATGGAAGGAACAAAAATTCACAACCTAGCAAGCCACCTAAAGCTGGAAAAGCAAAACCACAAAAACCCTAATTTCAGCAGAAGAATCCAGATCACCAAAATAAAAGTCCAAATCCAGGACATAGAAGACAAAAAGATAATACACAATCAATGAAACAAAAAGCTGGTTCTTCGAAAGGATAAACAAGATCGATGGTCCCCTAGCTAGGCTGACCAAGAAAAAATGAGAAAAAACCCAAATAAGCACAATCAGAAACACAAAAGATGAAGTCACATCTGACCCTGAAGAAATACAAAAGATCATTAGAGACTACTACGTACACTTGTATGGAAACAAACTTGAAAACCTTAAGGAAATGGAGGACTTTCTGACATCACATTCCCGACCTAGGTTGGAACAAGAAGAAATTAAGACCTTAAATAGACCAATAACAATCAAGGAAATCAACTACGTAATAAGAAAATTTCCTACAAAAAAAAAAAAGCCCTGGTCCAGATGGCTTTCCAGCAGAATTCTACAAGACATTTAAGGAGGAGCTGATACCAATCCTACTGAAGGTATTCCAGGTGATTGAAAAAGATGGAACTCTTCCCAAATAATTTTACAAAGCCAACATCACATTGATACCCAAGCCAGGTAAAGATTTAACAAAGAAAGAGAACTACAGGCCAATATCTTTGATGAACATAGATGCTAAAATTCTCAACAAGATCCTAGCAAACCGGATTCAGCAATACATCTCAAAAATCATCCACCATGACCAAGTAGGCTTCATTCCTGGCATGCAAGGCTGGTTCAACATTCGTAAAACCATAAATGTAATTAAATACATCAACAGATGTCAAAACAAAAACCACATGATCATATCATTAGATGCAGAAAAAGCTTTTGATAAAATCCAGCACCCCTTCTTGATAAAAACCCTTGAACATCTAGGCATACGGGGAACATACCTCAAAATAGTAAAAGCCATCTACGAGAAACCCACAGCCAGCATACTCCTAAATGGACAAAAATTGGAACCAATTCCCCTGAAAATTGGAAAAAGACAAGCATGCCTACTCTCACCCCTCCTGTTCAACATAGTATTGGAAGTCCTGGCTAGAGAAATCAGAGAAGAGGAGGCAATCAGCGGGATCCAAATAGGAAAAGAAGAAGTCAAGTTATCTCTCTTTGCAGATGATATGATTGTGTACCTTGAAAACCCAAGAGAATCTGTAAAAAAGCCTCCTTACATTGATAAAGGCCTTTGGCAAAGTCTCAGGACACAAAATAAATGTACAAAAGACAATCGCATTTCTCTACACCAATAATAAACAAACAGAAACTCAAATAAAAACACAATTCCATTCACAATAGCCACAAAAAAAAAATGAAATACCTTGGCATCTTCCTAACTAGAGACGTGAAAGACCTTTACAAGGAAAACTACAAAACGCTGCTCAAAGAAATCAAAGATGACACAAACAAGTGGAAAAATATCCCATGCTCATGGATTGGAAGAATCAACATTGTGATGATGTCCATCTTACCTAAGGCAATCTACAAATTCAATGCAATACCCATCAAATTACCAGCAACATTCTCAGACCTAGAAAAAACAACACAGGAATTTATATGGAACACAAACGTCCAATAATAGCCAGAAAAATCCTGAGCAAATAAAAACAAAGCTGGTGGTATCACATTACCAGATTTCAAACTTTACTATAAAGCTATAATCATCAAAACAGCTTGATATTTGTACAGGAACAGGCATATAGATCAATGGAATAGAATTGAGATTCCAGAAGCAAAACCTCAATTTCTCAACCAACTCATCTTTGACAAAGCCCCCACCATCTACCACTGGGGAGAGGAGAACCTATTCAGTAAATGGTGCTGGGAAAACTGGCTGACCACATGCAGAAGATTGAAACAGGACCCCTATCTTTCCCCATGCACAAAGGTTAATTCCAAATGGATCAGAGACCTAAATGTAAAACCTCAAACCATAAGAACCTTAGAAAATGAAGGAAAAACCCTCATGGAAATCGGAACTGGCATTCAATTCCTGAACAAAACCCGAAACCCACAGCTCATAAGAGAGAAGATAGACAAGTGGGACCTTATTAAACTGACAAACTTCTGCAAAGCCAAAGAAACCATCAAGAGAGCAGGGAGACAGCCTACAGACTGGGAAAAAGTATTTGCCAACTCCAGGGCTGACAAAGGCTTAACATCCTGGATCTACATAGAACTCAAATGTGCTGAAAAGAAAAAAACAAACAACCCCATTATAAAATGGGCAAAAGATATGAACAGACACTTCACAAAGGAAGACATCCAAGCAAACAACAAACACATGAAGAAATGCTCAACCTCACTAATCATCAGGGAGATGCAAATCAAAACCACACTGAGATACCATCTAACTCCAGTCAGAATGGCAATTATCAACAACTCAAAAAATAACAGCTGCTGGAGAGGGTGTGGTGAAAAGGGAACACTTCTACACTGTTGGTGGGAGTGTAAACTAGTGCAACCTCTGTGGAAAGCAGTGTGGCGATTCTTAAAAGCTCTAAATACCAACCTCCCATATAACCCCGCAATCCTCCTACTGGGAATATATCCTGAAGAACACGAATCACTCTATAAAAAAGATACCTGCACACGCATGTTTATCGCAGCGTTGTTCACAATAGCAAGAACCTGGAAACAGCCATGCTGCCCGTCAAAAGAGGACTGGATTTAAAAAATGTGGTACATATACACAATGGAATACTACGCAGCCATAAAAAAGAACAAAATCATGAATTTTGCAGCAACCTGGATGGAACTAGAGTCTATAATACTGAGTGACCTCTCACAGAAACAAAGATCTGAGTATCACATGTTCTCACTCATATAATGGACCTTAAACATCCAGTGCAATACTATACGAAAATGACTGACTGTACTGGGAAACTATGGTGGGGGGAGGGAGATGGGATTAACAGCAGCAAATATCTGTCTGGGAACAGGGAAACACCCCATATCAACAGGATACCTGAATGAAACGCAATTGTAAAGCTAACCCTTAACTGTACCCCACAACTTCACAATAAAAAAAAAAAACGACAACAAAAAACAAGAATCACATGGTTATCTCACGAGATGCAGAAAAAGCTTTTGATAAAATGCAGCATCCTTTCTGATAAAAACTCTCAAACATCTAGGTATAGAAGGAACATTCCTCAAAATAGTAAGTGCCATCTATGATAAACCCACAGCTATATATTGCTAAATGGACAGAAACTGGAAACATTTCCCCTGAAAACTAGAGCATGACAAGGCTGCCTACTCTCACCCCTCTTGTTCAACATTATGTTGGAAGTACTAGCTTGGGCAATAAGACAAGAGAAGGAAATCCGGAGTATCCAAATAGGAAAAGAGAAAGTTAAGTTATCTCTCTTTACTGATGATATGATCCTATACATTGAAAATCCAAGAGAATCTGTCAAAAACCTGCTTGCACTGATAAAGGACTTTGGCAAAGTCTCAGGGTACAAGTAATTGTGAAAAAGATGGTTGCATTCCTATACCCCAACAACAAGCAGGCAGACACCCAAATAAAAGCACAACACCATTCACAATAGTCACACACACACAAAAGGAAAAAAATTAAGTATCTCGGCATCTTCCTAACCAGAGAAGTGAAAGTCTTTTACAGTGAGAACTACAAAACACTGCTCAAAGAAATCAAAGAACACACAAACAAATGGAAAAATGTCCTATGCTCATGGGTAGAAAGAATC
This sequence comes from Cephalopachus bancanus, assembly GCA_027257055.1. Lineage (NCBI taxonomy): Eukaryota > Metazoa > Chordata > Mammalia > Primates > Tarsiidae > Cephalopachus > Cephalopachus bancanus. Next base: position 20,806 of record JAPVLO010002408.1, read on the forward strand.
AACATTGTTAAGATGTCCATCCTACCAAAGGCAATCTACAGATTCAACGCAATACCCATTAAGCTACCAACATCATTCTTCTCAGACCTGGAAATGACAATACAAAAATTCATATGGAAACATAAATGACCACAAATAACCAAAACAATCCTTAGCCAAAGAAGCAAAGCAGGAGGTATCACACTTACATACTTGAAACTTTACTATAAGGCTACAGTAATCAAAACAGCTGGGTATTCATACAAGAAGAGACACATAGACCAGTGGAACAGGATAGAGATTCCGAAACAAAGCCTCGATTTCTCAACCAACTCATCTTTGACAAAGCCTCCAACAATAACTACTGGGGAGAGGAGAACTTTTCAGTAAATGGTGTTGAGAAAACTGACTGGTCACATGCACAAGATTGAAACAGGACCCTACCTATCACCATACACAAAAATTAATTCTAAATGGATCAAAGATCTAAATGTAAAACCTCAAACTATAAGAATCTTAGAGAATGCAGGAGACACCCTTATGGAAATTGGAACTGGCAACTAATTCCTATTCAGAACCCCAAATGCCCATACCTTAAGAAACAAGATAAACAAGTGGGACCTCATCAAACTAACGACCTTCTGCAAAGCAAAAGAAGCCATCAAGAGAGCAGGGAGACAGCCCACAGAATGGGAAAAAATATTTGCCAACTGTATATCTTACAAAGGCCTAACATCTAGGATCTACAAAGAACTCAAATGCACAGAAAGGAAAAAAACAAAAACAAACAGCCCCATTAAAAAGTGGGCAAAAGACATGAATAGACACTTCTCAAAAGAAGATATATGGGCAGCCAACAGACACATGAAAAAGTGCTCAGTCTCACTCATCATCAGAGAAATGCAAATCAAAACCACACTGAGATAACACCTAACCCCTGTAAGAATGGCCATCATTAATAAAACAAACAGCAACAGATGTTGGCGAGGAAGCAGAGAAAAAGGAACACTTCTACATTGCTGGTGGGAATGCAAACTAGTGCGACTTCTTTGGAAGACAGTGTGGTGGTATCTGAAAGAACTAGAAATTGACCTTCCATATGACCCAGCAATTCCTCTATTGGGAATATACCCGGAAGAACTCAAATCATTCTACAAAAAAGATACCTGTGCATGTATGTTTGTTACAGCTCTATTCACAATAGCAAAAACATGGAACCAAACATGTAGCCTGTTGGAGAAGGAATGGATTTTTAAAATGTGGTACACATACACAACGGAATAATATACAGCCATAAAGAAGGACAAATATATGCATTTTGCAGTAACTTGAATGAATTTAGAGTCAATCATACTCAGTGATCTATCACAGAAACAAAGAACAGAGTTCATATGTTTTCACTCATAAGCGGACCTTGAACAGTTATAATATATTAGAAAGTGATTGACAGTAGTTTGAAACTGTCAGGGGAGGGCGGGTGGGATTGGCAGATGAGGGAAACTGCTAGGGAAGGGAGAGACATACCTCATCAGCAAGGGTACCTGCATAATCAATGTTTGTATACCTAACCCTGAATTGTATTCCACATCTTTATAATTTAAAAAAGAAATAAATAAAAAAGAAATTGAGCTGGAAAAACTTATAATGACAGGACATTGAGAACAACCAAAATAACCAAAAATAGAGAAATGTTTAAATTAAGTATGATGTATCCTTGCCCTAGAATATTATATAGACATTTATGATGATTTTGAAAATGGCACTGGTTTGCAATGTTTATGATATGATAAAAATATCAGCATCCAAAACTGAATATTCAAAATTATGCCAATCATAATTTTATAGCTCTCTTGCTTTTAATTTCTTGATTTCAGAAAAGCAACATGTTATTTGAAAAATAATCTTTAAAAAAAGGGTTAAAGACTTAAATGTAAAGCCCCAAACCATTAAAATACAGAGGAAAACATAGGGCAAATGCTTTATGACATTGAGCTGAGCAGGAATTTTTAAATAAAACCTGAAAAGCACAGACAACAAAAGCAAAAAGAAACAAATGAGATTACATCAAATCAAAAAGACTTTACACAGGAAGGGAAACAATTAAAGAGTGAAGAGATAATCTACAGAATAGGAGAATACATTTTCAATCTATGCATTTTCTATGGGGTTAATATTCAGAACATATAAGGAACTTAGGCAACTCTACAGGAAACACACACACACACACACACACAACCCAGTTTAAAATGGATAAAATATTGTAATAGATAGTTCTCAAAAGAAGGCATACAAATAGCCAGCAGATAATTTAAAATTACTCAATATCGTTAATCATCAGAGAAATGTGAATTATAACCACAGTGAGATACCACCTCAGTCCAGTTAGAATGACTATTACCAAAAAAACAAAAGAAAACAACTGCTGTTGAAGATGTGGAGAAAACAGAGCATACACACTGTTGCTGAGATTATAAATTAGTATAGCCATTATGGAAAACAGTATGAGTGTCTACAAAATATTAAAAATAGAAATACCATATAGTCCAGCAATCCTACCACTAGGAAAAATTCAAAGTACATGAAATCAGTATGTCAAAGAAATATGTTAATTCCATGTTTATTGTAACACCCTTTACAATAGCCAATATAAGTAATAAATCTAAGTGTCCAACAACAAAATGATGGGTAAAGAAAATGTGACATATATACAAAAATGAAATACTATTTGGCAATAAAAAAGAATAAAGCCTGTCATTTGTGACAACATGAATAAACCTAGAGAACATGTTACGTGAAATAAGTCAATTACAGGAAAAAAAAACCACATTAATTCATTCATGGAATCTAAAATTTTAAAAGTTAATATCATAGAAGCAGAGAGTTGAACAGTGGTAACTAGAGATTAAGAGGTGGAGAATAAGGGAGTGAGGAAGAACAAGAAAAGAATGAGGAGAGCTTGGTCAATGGGTAAAATGTTGCAAATAAATACGAGGAATAAATTCTGGTGTTCTACTGTACAGTAGGATAATATGGTTAAAAAGGAGTAAGGTGTTGTATACTATAAAATATCTAGAAGACAGGCTTTTGAAAGTTCTCACTGCAAAGAAATGATAAATACATGTGGTGATGTATACACTACATACCTTGATTTGATCAACATATAATGTATATATTTATCAAAACATCAAATAATAGCCCATAAATAAGAACAATTATAGTCTGTCAATTAAAATAGAAAATGAAAAAACTGTCAGCCAAGAATTTTATATCTGGCTAAACTATTTTTAACAAATGAAGGTGATATTATTAAATCATTTCCAGATAAATAAAAGCTGAGGGAGTTTGTTACTACTAGACTCACCATACAAGAAATGCTAAAGGGTGATTTACAGGTTGAAATGCAAGATTATTAAATAGTAACTCAAAGCCATATGAGGAAATAAAGATTTCCAGTAAAGTTTAAAACATGAGCCAACATAAAGGTTGATCTTATTGTAGTTTTTGTTTGTAACTCCAGTTTTTATTTTCTATGTGATTTGAAATACAAATGCATAGAAATAAATATGTGTCATTGGGCACACAGTGGATAAGGTTATAATATGTTTCATCAAGAACATAAAGAGGCAGAGCTATATATGAGTACAGAGTTTGTGTATGTTATTGCAGGCATGTTTGCATCAATTCAAATTAGATTGTTGTAACTTTGGGATGTTAAATGCATGTCCCGTGATAATAAAAAATGATAAAACATACAAAAAGGAAATAAAAATGGACTAAAAAGTGTTCACTATATAAATTTAACAAAACACAAAAGCAGGTAGCAATAAAGGAAATAAGGCATAGAAAAAATACCAGAGAAAGGTCATGCTTATCAGAAACTACTTTAGATGTAGATGGACTAAATTTTTCTATAAAAAGGCAGAGACTGGCAGATAAAGACATTGTCCATCTCTATGCTGTGTACAAAAGATACACTTTAGATCAAAAGACATAAATATATTAAAAGTGAAAAGATTAAAAAAGATATTTCATAAAAATAGTAACCCAAAGAAATCTAGGTTGGCTATATCAGATAAAATAGAACATAAGTCAAAAACTGTTACAAGAGATAAAGAAGAACATTATATATTGATAAACGAGTCAGTTTATCAAGAAGATATAACAATTATAAGAATATTCACACCAAACAACAGAGTTCCAAAGTGTATGGGACAAGCACTGATAGAATTAAATGAAGAAATAAACAATGTACAAAAATAGCAGGAAACCAGCAACCAGACAGGAGATGAATAATGAGACAGAGGATTTGATAAACACTACAAACCAATTAGACATAGCAGACATATATAGAACACCCTATCCAACAACAGCAGAATACACACACGTACTTCTCAAGTAACATGATACAGTCTCTGGGATTGCTCATATATTAGGCCACAAAAACAAGTCTTGAGAGATTTAGAAAGATTGAAGATGCACAAGGTATCAAAAATCATAAGGAAAACTGAAAAATGCACAGATATGTGGGCCTGAGTTACAGTTATATAGCTCTTAGAAGAAAACATGGGGCAAAAACTTAACAACATTGGTATTGACAAGGATTTCTTGGATATGACACCCAAAAACACAGGCAAAAAAAAATTAGATATATTGGATTTTATCTATTTAAAAACTTTTGTGCATAAAAGACATTGTGAGAGTGAAAAGACAAGCCACAGAATGAAAGAAAATATTTTCAAATTATGTAACCAATAAGGGATTGATATCCAGAAGATACAAAGAGCTGCAACACAACATTTTTAAAAACTCCAATTTAAAGGTCGGGAGCGGCTACTGCACTCCAGTCTGGGCAACAGAGTGAGACTCCAACTCAAATAAATAAAAAATAAAAATAATAAAAATAAAAACAAAAGCAGGCAGTAGATGGTGATGGGGTAACTCAGTCTGTGAGATTCTCCACTGAGAGTTCACAAAGAGATTCTGGTTCTCTCCCCGGAGGCTGCAGGTTCCATCGTCAGCAGCCTGCTCTTCACTCGGAGCTCAGCCATAGACCTCTCTGAGGCATCACTGTGGTAGGGGCAGCTACTGTGGCTGCCACTGCTGCCACTGCTGCTGAGGCCAGCAGCCATTCCACATCGCACCGCCAGTGCCTGAGGCGAACCGCTGCTGCAGCCGCCACCGCCACCGCTGCCACTGCCTCCCAGGCAGCCATTGCACATCGCTCCGCCTGTGCCTGAGGCCAGCCACCGCCGCCGCTGCTGCTGCTGCTGCTGCTGCTGCTACTGCCACCACCTCCAAAACAGCCATTCCACACCGGACAGTCAGTGCCTGAGGTGAGCCACAGCCGCCATCGCAAGGCAACCATTACACATCACACGGCCTGTGCCTGATGCGATCCATGACTTCAGACCTTAAAGCCCCAGTGAGCAAGATCTGCTGAAGTCTACTACCACTGAATATCGTGCCAGGCCATGGGTCTCCTCCTGTGTGCCTCCAGGCAACATCTCCTCCCCTTAGGGGTGGGAGAGCAGTTGTGATAAAGACCATCTGGAGCGAGGGATAACACCACCTGCTGGCGATTCAAGGTAACAACACCGAAAGGGGAAAAATGGAAGCCTGACAGACACAGGTCAGATCTGAGTAGTGAATGGGGCAGTGGGGAACTGAGTGATGATCTGAACTGCCCTTCACAGCCGGCCAGGGGCAACTGATCCTAACCTTGAACAAACTTACTAGCTTGAAAAGACAGCTAGAAATCAGAGCTGAAAGGACATTCGACTTAAATGAAAAGTCTCAGAGTGTGCTTGATTGGTTCTGTTAGTCTACTGACTTGATTCTATTCCTTCTGTTTTGTTCCCCCCTTTTTTTCCTCCTTTTTCTCCTTTCTTTTATTTTCTTCTCTCTGTAAACCATATCTTTGTATAGAGGAATAGCACACCAAAAAGGAGGTTGGTAAACTTGTATGTTAGCAACATTGTCTGTTTTAGTTTTTTTGTATGGGAGTTGGTTAATTTGTAGCCACAGTCTATTGTTTTTATATGTTTCAATTTTTGTCTCTCTCTCCATTTGTTGGTACACTCCTCTGTTTTCACCCTTACTCCTCTCTCTCTCCACCCCCCTCCCCCCAAAACTGTCGGCTCCATTCTCTTCCCTCTGCTAACCACATTTTATTTTCAGGGAGTAAACCTACAACCCCACTGCATGGACAGATTCCAAGGCAGTGGGAAGTGGGTTTCAGATTATTCATGCACCTGTTGGTGGATACCAGGACTTACAGATAGATTTTGAATCACAACTCTCTCCTTAAGTAAATCTCAAAACTCCAAAAAGGACCACCCCCAACCTACAGTGCAACTCCAGAATTGAACAAAGTAAAGGACATACATAAACAAGAATAGGAGATTGAACAAACAGAAGTAAAAACAACCCCTCCACACCTGAATAACAGAATTAAAGAAGACGGTGACGTAGGGAAGGAAAAAGTAGGGAGGGAGAAAAAACTGCACAAATGAAGAAAAACCAAAAGAAGAATATAGGTCTCACACAGATCCCTGGGAGATCAGACACTGGGAAACAGATTCTGGAACACAAACAATGAAGAGCCCCAGAATGACTGGTCACATGCAACAAACCCAGGCATCAAGACATTAATAGAGAGAATTTAAAAAGTTGAGGAGAGACAAAAGGAAAACAGGAAGGAGCTGATGTTAGAAATAACAGCAGTAAAGAATACTGTGAAGGAAATAAATAACAAACTAATAAGCATGGAAAGCAGAATTAGCCAAGCAGAAGAAAGAATCTCAGAGCTCAAAGACCAAAACACAGAACTAACCCAGACTGTCAAAAGCATAGAAAAGAAACTCAAAAGGCAGAACAAAACCTTCAACAGAAGAATGACCACTTCAAGAGACCGAACCTAAGAGTAATTGACCTTCCTGAGGCAGAGAAAGAGGCCACACTGGAACAAACATTTCATGAAATCATTCAAGAAAACTTCCCTCATCTCATCAAGGATGAAAAAATTCAAACACAAGAGATTCAGAGAACCCCTGCAAGACAACAAAGGAGAAGACCAACTCCCAGACATATAATAATTCACTTAAACAAAGTAGGTATAAAAGAAAAAATCCTAAAGGCTGCAAGAGAAAAAGGCCAGACTACCTACCAGGGAAGACCAATTAGAACAGCAGCAGATTTATCTACAGAAACCCTCCAGGTTAGAAGAGCTTGGAGCCCTATATTCAAAATTCTAAAAGATAAACAATTTCAGCCAAGAATAACCTACCCAGCCAAGCCAGCGAGGGAGAATTGAAATCTTTCCCAATCATACAATCCCTAAGAACCTACACTGCCACAGGACCACCACTACAAGAAACACTTAAGAAAGTATTGAACACAGAAGAAAAGGAAAAAAGAACAACAACGTTCTTCACAAGAGTATAGGCAAAAGATTAAAAACACACATGATCCAACTCTAAAGCCAAAAGAAAAACAACACACAAACAGGAATAACAACAACTCTGTAAGAACATTATGATAGGGATCAACTCTCACATCTCAATAATTAGTTTGAATGTGAATGGACTAAACGCACCACTGAAAAGACATAGAATGGCAAAATGGATAAAACATCACCAGGCAACAATCTACTGCCTTCAAGAGACTCACCTCACTAGAAAGGACACTCACAGACTCAAAGTAAGAGGATGGGAAACAAATTTTCAGGCAAATGGAACACAAAAGAAAGGAGGAGACGCAATCTTAATCTCAGACAAAATACCCTATAAGCTATCAAAAATTTAAAAAGATACAGCAGGCCACTACATAATGATAAAAGGTTCAATCCATCAACAAGAAATATCCATCATAAACATATATGCACCAAACATATGAGCATCAACTTTCATAAAGCAGCTCCTAGGTAAACTAAAAAAAATATCAACTTCAATATCATCATAGCTGGGAACTTTAATACTCCACTCACAACCCTAGACAGATCATCAGGACAAAAAAATCAGCAACGAGATCCGAAACCTCAATGTGACTCTTGATCAGATGGACTTAATTGATACCTACAGAACCCACCATCCAAAGAACACAGAATACACATTCTACTCATCACCACATGAAATGTACTCTAAGATCGACCACATACTTGGCCATAAGTCAAGCATAAGCAAATTTAAAAGGACTGAAATTTACCATGCACCTTCTCGGACCACAATGGAATAAAAATAAGCATTAACACCAACAAGGTCTCACCAAAACCCACAAAGACATGGACACTAAACAGCATGATGCTAAACAACTCCTGGGTCAATGTGAAATCAAAACAGAGATCAAAAGATACCTGGAAACAAATGAAAATGAAGAAACATCTTCCAAATCTCTGGGATGCCATAAAAGCTATAATAAGAGGGGAATTTATATCTTTACAAACGAACATGAAGAAAATGGAAGGATCACAAATTAACAGCCTAAGAAGCCACCTAAGGAAACTGGAAAAGCAAGATCACAAAAACCCTAATTTCAGCAGAAGAATCCAGATCACCAAAATAAAAGTCCAAATCCAGGACATAGAAGACAAAAAGATAATACAAAAAAATCAATGAAACAAAAGGCTGGTTCTTCGAAAGGATAAACAAGATCCATGGTCCCCTAGCTAGACTGACCAAGAAAAAGAGAGAAAAAGCCCAAATAAACACAATCAGAAACACAAAAGATGAAGTCACATTTGATCCTGAAGAAACACAAAAGATCATTAGAGACTACTACATACACTTGTATGGAAACAAACTTGAAAACCTTCCTGAAATGGAGTACTTTCTGTCCTCATACAACTTGCCTAGGTTGAAACAAGAAGAAATTGAGGCTCTAAATACACCAATAACAATCAAGGAAATTTACCATGTAATAAGAAAACTACCTACAAAAAAAAAAGCCCTGGACCAGATGGCTTTCCATCAGAATTCTACAAGACATTTTAGGAGGAGATGATACCAATCCTATTGAAGGTGTTCCAGGCAATTGAGAAAGACAGAACTCTCCCCATATCATTTTACGAAGCCAACATCACATTGATACCCAAGCCAGGTAAAGACTCAACAAAGAAAGAGAACTACGGGCCAATATCTCTGATGAACATAGATGCTAAAATTCTCAACAAGATCCTAGCAAACCGGATTCCACAACACATCTCAAAAATCATCCATCATGACCAAGTAGGCTTCATCCCTTGGATGCAAGGCTGGTTCAGCATTCGTAAAACCATAAATGTAATTAAATACATCAACAGATGTCAAAACAAAAACCACATGATCATATCAGATGCAGAAAAAGCTTTTGATAAAATCCAGCACCCTTTCTTGATAAAAACCCTTGAACACCTAGGCATATGGGGAACATACCTCAAAATAGTAAAAGCCATCTATGAGAAACCCACAGTCAGCATACTCCTAAATGGGCAAAAACTGGAACCATTTCCCCTGAAAACTGGAACAAGACAAGGATGTCCACTCTTACCCCCACTGTTAAATATAGTATTGGAAGTCCTTGCTAGAGGAATCAGAGAATAGAAGGCAGTCAGGGGTATTCAAATAGGAAAAGAGGAAGTCAAGTTATCTCTCTTTGCAGATGACATGATAGTGTACCTTGAAAACCCAAGAGAATCTGTCAATAACCTCCTTACACTGATAAAGGCCTTTGGCAAAGTCTCAGGATATAAAATGAATGTGCAAAAGACAATCGCATTTCTCTACACCAATAATAAACAAACAGAAACTCAAATAATAAAACCACAATTCCATTCACAATAGCCACAAAAAATATGAAATACCTTGACATCTTCCTAACCAGAAACATGAAAGACCTTTACAATGAAAATTACAAAACACTGCTCAAAGAAATCAAAGATGACACAAACAAGTGGAAAAATATCCCATGCTCATGGACTGGAAGAATCAACATTGTGAAGATGTCCATCTTACCTAAGGCAATCTACAAATTCAATGCAATACCCATCAAATTACCAGCAACATTCTTCTCAGACCTAGAAAAAACAACACAGGAATTCATATGAAAACACAAACGACCAAGAATAGCCAGAACAATCCTCAGCAAAAAAAAAAAAAAAAAAAAACAACAACAAAGCAGGTGGTATCACATTACCAGACTTCAAACTTTACTATAAAGCTACAATAATCAAAACAGCCTGGTATTGGTACAGAAACAGGCATATAGACCAGTGGAATAGAAATTGAGATTCCAGAAGCAAAACCTCAATTTCTCAACCAACTCATCATCTACAAAGCCTCCACCACCTACCACTGGGAGAGGAGAACCTATTCAGTAAATGGTGCTGGGAAAACTGGCTGACCACATGCAGAAGATTGAAACAGGACCCCTACCTATCCCCATACACAAAAATTAACTCTAAATGGATCAGAGACCTAAATGTAAAACCTCAAACCATAAGAACCTTAGAAAATGAAGGACATACCCTCATGGAAATTGTAACTGGCATCCAATTCCTGAACAAAACCCAAAACCCACAGGCCATAAGAGATAAGATAGACAAGTGGGACCTCATTAAACTGACAAGCTTCTGCAAAGCCAAAGAAATCAGGGAGACAGCCTACAGACTGGGAAAAAGTATTTGCCAACTCCAGGTCCTGACAAAGGCTTAACATCCTGGATCTATAAGCAACTCAAACATGCTGAAAAGAAAAAAACAAACAATCCCATTATAAAATGGGCAAAAGATATGAACAGACACTTCTCAAAGGAAGACATCCGATCAGCCAACAGACACATGAAAAAATGTTCAACCTCACTAATCATCAGGGAGATGCAAATCAAAACCACACTGAGATACCACCTAACTCCAGTCAGAATGGCAATTATCAACAACTCAAAAAATAACAGCAGCTGGAGAGGGTGTGGCAAAAAGGGAACACTTCTACACTGTTGGTGGGAGTGCAAACTAGTGCAACCTCTGTGGAAAGCAGTATGGCAATTCCTAAAAGCTCTAAATATTGACCTCTCATATGACCCTGCAATCCCCCTACTGGGAATATACCTGAAGAACTCAAATCACTCTATCAAAAAGATACCTGCACACGAATGTTTATCGCAGCATTGTTCACAATAGCAAGAACCTGGAATCAACCATGCTGTCCATCAGAAGAGGACTGGATTTTAAAAATGTGGTACATATACATGATGGAATACTACACAGCCATAAAAAAGAACAAAATCATGAATTTTGCAGCAACCTGGATGGAACTAGAGTCTATAATACTGAGTGATCTCTCACAGAAACAAAGATCTGAGTATCACACGTTCTCACTCATATAGTGGACCTTGAACATCCAATGTAATACTATAGGAAAATGACTGACAGTGGTGAGAAACTATGGGGGTGGGAGGGGAAGGAAGATGGGATTAACTGTAGTAAATATCTGTCTGGGGATGGGAGAAACCTTGTATCAATAAGGGTGCCTGAATGGAGCATATTTGTATACTTAACCCTTAACTGTACCCCACAATATCATTTTTAAAAATTGATAATAAATAAATGAATAAATAAAATAAAAAATAAACAAATAAAATATCATCCAACATAAAAAAAAATTTAATAGATGTTTCTCAGAAAGAGGGTTACAAATGGCCATTAAAAACATAAAAAGTTCACCATCATCATTAGTCATTGGGGAAATATAGATAAAAATCACTCAGTACCCATTAAAGCAAAGGAAATAAGAAGTGTTGCTGAAGATGCAGGGGAATTGGAGCCTATGGAAATGAAAAATGGTGCAACCACTTTAGAAAACACTTTAATCAGATGTGTGATGAGTTTATTTATGATAGCCCTCAAATATACATCATTTTTGTAAGAAAAAAAAGAAAACACTTTGGTAATTCCTCAAAAAGTTAAACATAGAATTACCATATGTTCCATCAATTTCACTCCTCAGAATATAACTGAAAGAATTGAAAATAGACATTCATAAATAACATGCACCAGTTTTCATAGAAACATTATTTACAATAGGTAGAAGGTGAAACAAATCCATTTTAATTTATGATGAATGGATAAACTAAGTGTAGTGTATATGTACAAGAAAATATTATTCAGCCATAAAAAGAAATAAAATTCTGACACATGTTATAAGATGGATGAACCTTGAAAACATTATACTAAATGAAATAAGTCAGACACAAAAAGACAAATATTATATGATTTCACTTATATGAGGTACCTAGAACAGGCAACTATATAGAGTCAAAAAGTAGGAAAGAGATTATCAGGGGTAGAGGAGAGGGGTAAATGGGGAGTTATTATTTAATGTTTAAAAGTTTCTGTTTGGGATGATGAAAAGGTTCTGGAAATGTAATGTGAACGCACTTAATGTCACTGAATTGCACACATTATATTTTACCACATTTTTAAAAAAACTGGCATAGTCTTGGTTTTCTGTTATTGCAACATTGTGTTCTTTGAGTTAGAAGCAAATTATAATATGATTAAGAATTATAATGGTAACTATTTCCTATTAAGCAGTTAATATATGCCAATCACTACTCAAAGCGTTTTTCATATACTTTGTTATTTAATCTTCACAATAGTCAGATGAGGAAGTTTTCATCAGCCCCAGTTTACAGAGGAGGAAATGAAGGCTCAAAAAGTTACATAATATTCCCAAAGCCATATGTTACATTTCCAGAACCTTTTCATCATCCCAAACAGAAACTAAAGAATAACTCCCCATCTACCCCTCTCCCCTACCTCCGGTAATCTCTTTCCTACTTTTTGACTCTATATAGTTGCCTGTTCTAGGTACCTCATATAAGTGAAGTAATATTATATTTGTCTTTTTGTGTCAGACTTATTTCATTTAGTATAATGTTTTCAAAGTTCACCCATCTTATAACATGTGTCATATCCATCTGGATATAAAGCATGTCCTTTATATTCCTGCTACTGGGTCCCTTGTGGTTGAGACATCTCATGATATTTCCTAGAACCCAGGAAAGAGCCATAAGTCAAGGAAGCAGCCATTTGAGTAGAGATCACTGGCTTTTATTTTGGCTTAGCTTACCCTAGTGATATAATTACTCTGGTGCTGGATAAGGGATTAACCTCTTAGATTCAGACTCCTCACCTGTATAGACCTATTATAAAGATCAAAATAGATAAATTAAATAAAGCATCTAGCAAATAAGAATAATAGTGACAGCTTCTATTTATTTATTACTGAGTCCACTGTGTCAGGTGGCTCATTATATACACCATCTCTTCTAATGTTTACAATGACTTTTAAAACAGATACATTTATGCCTATTTTACAGAAGAAGAAGTTTGGAATCAGGATGATCTTTCCCAGAGTCTTGCAACCAGTAAGTGTCAGAACCCTGATAGCTACATGGGTCTGTTTGACGCCAAAATTTGTATTCTCCACCACTTGACTTTCCTACCTCGACAACCCACACAATCAACAGAACACAGGTGAATTGGAGAGGGGAGTTTGATATCAGAGTTTGACAGACTGGGAAAGGGAGATATGGGCCAGAGGTACGAGACCAGGGCCACGGGATGGAAAGAAATAAAGGTGATGACAGCCAGGACTAACCATAGTCATGGTCGTAAGGGTGAAAACACAGGACACTCACTTCTAGGCAAGCACGGAAGTGGCACATAGAAAGAATATGGGAAGATGCCTCTGCATCTTCATCCCAGTTCTGCCACTTCCAGCTCTGTACACTATACAAAGTCAATTAACCTCTCTAACCCACAACTTATTCCTCTGCAAAGATGGAGCTAATAGTCTCCTCACTGCAGTGGAAGGTTTATGAGATAATATATAAAATAAAGGTGACCAATCCAGTATTTGGCACATGTTGATGAGAAAAAGTAAAAGCATTGTGCTTAATATGTTCCTAATAGCTACAAACTCACTTAGTCTGCACATCAATAGTTTAAAGTAGAAAATGACACCGGTACAAAAAAAGCTAAGTTGCCCAAAGTTATTAGGGTTAGTAAGAAGGAGTGGTGGGATTCAAACTCAAGCAGTCGCCTTTAGAATTTGTGTTATTTAATACTTAAGTTTGACAATGACCAGAAATGTTTTCTTTGTATTGCTCTCATTACACCTCCCCATCCTAACTAGCCCCAGTAAGGCAGAGGATCCCCTTGTGGAAATCCAGACTTTGTGTATGGTTTAGATGTAGTTTGTTTGGCCCCATCAAGTCTCATGCTGAAATTTGATACCCAATATTAGAGGTGGGGCCTAGTGGGAGGTGTTTGGATCATGGGCGCTGATCCTTCATGAATGGCTTGGTGTCATTCTTGCAGGAGGAAGTGAGCATTTACTCTTAATAAACCAGAAGAAACGGTTGTTGAAAAGAGCCTTGCACCTTCCCCAGCCTCTCTTGTTTTCTCTCTTGCTATGTGATCTCCACATTCCAGCTCTCCACCTTCTGCCATGAGAGGAAGCAACTCAAGTCCCTTGGCAGAAGCAAACATTCATGCTGTGTTTCTTTTTATTTATTTATTTTTTATTAAACATATTTTTTATTTTAAAATTGTGGGGTACTGCTAAGGGTTAGGTATACAAATATGCATCATTCAGGCATGCTGTGTCTCTTGTACAGGCTGCAGACCCCTGAGCCAAATACACCTCTATTCTTTATAAAGTACCTACCCTCAGGGATTTCTTTTTAGCAAAACAAAGACAGAAAATTGGTACTGAGAAGTAGATTGTTGCTATAAAGATACCTGATGCTGATGAAAAAGTGTCAAACTCTGTAAAATATTTTAAGATGGTTTATTCTGTACAAAAATTTGAAGACCTAAGCCCGAGAACACCCACCCTCAGGAGGTTTTGAGGATGTGTGCCCATTGTGTTTGAACAGTGGCTTGGTTATGAATGTTGTAGGAAGGCAGAATGCAAAAATAGTGGAGCATTTACTACTAGCAGCTTCCACCTAGATTTCAGAGGATGTTTCAGAAAGCCTGGGTGCCCATGAAGAAGCCTGCTGCAGGGGCAGAGACACCACAGAAATCCTCTACTAGGGCCGTGCTTAATGGAACTGTGAGAGCAGGAATTCTGCCCTCCAGAATTATAGACTCGCCAGCTGCGAGCAACTCCAGCCTGGAAAAGTCACAGGCATTGGACTCCAACCCAAGAGAACAGCAACGCAGGCTGCACCCAACAAAGAAATAAGGGTGGGGCTGCCCAAGGCCTTGGAAGCGCATCCCTTGCACCCATGTGCCCAGGATTCAGGGTGTGGCATTAAAGGTCACAAGGGTGACCCGAAAAAAACCCCGGGGTTTATTTAAAAATTTTGTATTTATTCTTATATG
>JAPVLO010002409.1:0-35674 GCA_027257055.1 Cephalopachus bancanus
ATTGCAATAAAGTTTTTATGAAACCAAAAACAATCATGAATAGCCAAAAGAATCTTATCAAAAGAAACAAAGAAGGAAGTATCACAGTTCCAGACTTCAAACTTTACTATATGTTTACAGTAATCAACACAGCCTGGTATTGGTACAAAAATAGGTCCATAGGACAATGGATCAGGACAGAGAATGAAATCCTCAAATTCTCAACCAACTCATCTTTGAAAAATCCTCCAAGACCCACTGGGTAATGGAGAACTTACTAGTAAATATTGCTGGGAAAAGGCTGACAATGTGCACAAGATTGAAACAGGACCCCTATCTATCACCATACACATTAACTCTAAATGGATCAAAGGCCTAAACGTAAAACATGGTTCGTACCATGTTTTTTGCAATTGTGATTAGAGCTGCAAAAAACATACTGGTGCCGGTATCTTTTTGGTAAAATTATTTCAGTTCCTCCAGGTATATTCTCGAGAGGGGAATTACTGAGTCACATGGTAGGTCAAAATCTTGTCCCTTTACAAACCACCACACGGTTTTCCAAAGATGTTGCTCTACTCCTCAGTCCACATGCAGTGTAGAAGCATTTATTTCTTCCCAAATCCTGACCTGCATCTGTTATTGTTTGTTTTATTAATGATGGCCAGTCTTACAGGGGGTATGTGGTATTTCAAAGTGGTTTCATTTGCATTTCTTTGATGATGAGTGAGGCTGAGCAATTTTCATGTGTCTACTGGCTTCCCGTATCTCTTCTAATGAAAAGTGTCCAAGTCACGTATTTTTCACACTTTTCAAAGGGAATGTTTGTCTGATTTTTCTGAGTGTTTGTGTTTCTTATAGATCCTCGAAGTTATGCTTTTTACACATATATTGTTGGAGAATCGTTTTTCCCATTCTGTTGGCTGTATTCCTGCTCTTCTGATGGTTTCTTTTGTTTTGCAGAAGTATATTCATTTGATGAGATCCCACTTGTCTAACTTACTTCTTAAGGCATGGGTATTTAGGGCTCTGAAGAGGAATTACTTTCCGGTTCCAGTTTCCCTAATGGTTTCTCCTGCGTTTTCTAAGATTATTGTAATTTGTTTTTTTACGTTTAGGTCTTTGATCCATTTAGAGTTAATGTGTATGGTGATAGATAGGGGTCCTGTTTCATTCTTGGGCATGTTGTCAGCCTTTTACCAGCACCATTTACAGAATATGTTCTCCATTACCCAGTGGGTCTTGGAGGTTTTTTCAAAGATGAGTTGGTTGACAATTTGAGGATTTCAGTCTCTGTCCTGATCCATTCTCCTATGGACCTATTCTTGTACCAATACCAGGCTGTGTTGATTACTGTAAACATATAGTAAAGTTTGAAGTCTGGACCTGCGATAGCTCCTGCTTTGCTTCTTTTGATAAGATTCTTTTGGCTATTCATGATTGTTTATGGTTTCAGATGAATCCTTTATTGAAATTTCCAGGTCTGAGAAGAAGGATGTTAACTTAATGGTTATTTCATTCAATCTGTGGATTGACTAAGGCTAATTGTAAATGCTTGTTGATTAAACGTATCAGATTCATCGAATACTTTGTTGCAGAGTACAGCATTATGTCTTAGGTAGAGAAAATACTAGGGGATTCAATGGAAATACTCTTTTAAAAATATAAATTGGTTTAAAATATAAAGGTAACGTGATTTTATATTTCCTTCAAATGTATAAAGGAAACTTTTCTCTAAGGATTGCACATCTCTAACATTTAATCAAAATTAACAAGCAGACAATACAGAGTGCACCAAGAACCTGTACACAAATTTTAAGAATGGAAAAAGGTGTATTAAATTACGATACTGTTTATTTTCTAAAAATTTTAAGATTTATTCTACATTCTGCCTTTTCAATTGCACTTAGGTACTCTGAATCTGAAGGTTCAGTTTTCTAAGAATGATATAGATCTGGAATCTCAACAAGTTTCAATTTAGGCAGAATAAAACATTCTGAATTTATGTGAGAAACACTGTAGTTGTCAATTTTGAAGGAAGAATTATACCATGTATTCCAACGTATTAAAAGAAAAAGAGTTATCATTGGAGTATTATACACTTCTTAAAAATCAATCCCTGTATAATGAACATTTCTAGGCTCAAACCTGAATTGTAAACATTTTTAAGTAAAAAAATCAAAAAATAGAATAAGCAAATAAAGTCATTTGCATGTTTTACAGCTTTCATTTATTTATTAATTTTTTATTTTTATTTTTTTTAAAATGTGGGTACAATTCAGAGTTAGATATACAAAAATTGATTATGCCGGGCCCCTGGTTGATGATGTATGCCCCTCTCTTCCTTAGCATTATCCCTCCACTGCCAATCTCACCCTCCCCTAAACAGGTTTCCACGACTGCCAATCACTTTCTTACAGCACTATAAGTGATCAAGTTCAGCTCATGATTGAGAACATATGTTACTAAGTTCTTTGTTTCTGTGATAAATCACTGAAAATGACCTACCTCATATCCATCAAACGTTCTGCAAAATCCTTCTATCTGTCCTTTTTATGGCTGCATAATTTTCCACTGTGTATATACCACATTTATTTTATCCTTTCCAGCTTTGATGGGCAACATGGTCGGTACTGTTAGAGACCAGCTCAAACAGGAGGGTTAGGGCCTGAGGCAACAGAATCAGGCACGGTGATAAAGAAGACACAAGTCAACTTTGTGGGTTGAGTTCGGGACTCTTCCAAAGTTTATTCAGTTTTCACATGCTTGTATAGGGCATTTTCAACCCTTTAACCCCCTCACATATGTGCCCACAAATGCTTACATTATGTTTTCTTTTACAATGAAACGTTTTACAATGATCTATTTGTTCCTCTCTCTCCCTTTTTATTTCCATTATGTTAAATCAGTAGACAGGAACGAAAACAACTTCTGCTAAAATTGTTAACTGTAACCTTTTAACCCTCACCCTTTTATAACATATTTCTAACTAAATTCATACATGTAACTTAGCAGAAATATATTGGCGTTTACATTTATAACTAATTTTATTATTTCTTAATATTTCCTATAAACATTCCTATTATGTATCTATCTTTATCTTATTTTGCTTATATGAATCCTAATCTAATAATACTTGACTACTCATATTCTATATTTATTTTCTATTTAATTATATTTTATTTAATTACTTTTAACCATTATCCTACTTTTATCTATATAATTATTTATATTTATTCCACTATTATATTTAATTATTTTAATCATTTTTAATCTATATAATTACTTATTTTATACTATTACATTTATATTACTAAATCATTTTAACCTAATAAATTTATATCTACTATATCTATACTTTCTTAAATTATGATTAAAAGCAGCTGCCCTCAGGATATATTGTCTCAGATCTCACAAACTTCCTCCTCCATCTTACCCGTCTAAGGTATTATTTCAGTATAGGGTATGTTAACCATAAAAATAAAGAATGGGAAAGTTTTTTATTTTCCTTATACACAATGGTTTAACTTTTCATAGAAACGGAGGTTACTAGCAGTCTCTAATGGCTGTGCTTTTGCTGTTGTTCCTTTCTTATGTCTCAAGCCTTAGTTTTACTAATACATCACCCTCTCCTACTATTAGTTACTGCTTCACAAGAAAGGGGTACTTTCTGTCTTATGCACGCACTCCTAAAGATCAAAGGGCCCATCAACAGGATCCATGGGGCATTGCCACCAGCACGGCCGCTTTAGCTGGAGACTTGCTCCCAGCCAGCGTTTTTCCCATTGTTCAGGTAGCCCTTACTTTGTATTCTGTTAGGAGTTGTGGCTCCAACACGGTACCATGTTTTTTGCATTGTGATTAGAGCTGCAAAAAGCATACTGTGCAGGTATATATTTAGTAAAATGATTTGAGTTCCTCCAGGTATATTCTCGACAGGGGAATTACTGAGTCACATGGTAGGTCAATATCTTGTCCCTTTACAAACCACAACACTGTTTTCCAAAGATGTTGCTCTACTTTTCAGTCCACATGCAGTGTAGAAGCATTTATTTCTTCCCAAATCCTTACCTGCATCTGTTATTGTTTGTTTTATTAATGATGGCCAGTCATAAGGGGTATGTGGTATGTCAAAGTGGTTTCATTTGCATTTCTTTGATGATGAGTGAGGCTGAGCAATTTTCATGTGTCTGCTGGCTGCTCGTATCTCTTCTTATGAAAAGTGTCCAATCAGGTATATTGTACACTTTTCAAAGGGAATGTTTGTCTAATTTTTCTGAGTGCTTTGAGTTTCTTGTAGACCCTAGATGTTATGCCTTTTTACAGATATATAGGCGGAGAATCGCTTTTCCCATTCTGTTGGCTGTATCCCTGCTCTTCTGATTGTTTCTTTTGTTTTGCAAAAGTATATTAATTTGATGAGATCCCACTTGTCTAACTTACTTCTTAAGTAATGGGTATTTAAGGCTCTGAAGAGGAATTAGTTTCCTGAAGAGGAATTAGTAAACCATGTTGCCCATCAAAGCTGGAATGGATAAAATAAATGTGGTATATACACAGTGGAATATTATGCAGCCATAAAAAGGACAGATAGAGGGATTTTGCAGAACGTTTGATGGATATGAGGTAAGTCATTTTCATTGATTTATCACAGAAACAAAGAACAGAGTTCCATATGTTCTCACTCATGAACTGAACTTGATCACTTATAATGCTGTAAGAAAGTGATTGGCAGTAGTGGAAAACTGTTTAGGGGGAGGGGTGAGATTGGAATTGGAGGGATACTGTTAAGGAAGGGAGGGGCATACCTCATTAACCAGGGACCCAGCAAAAATCAATGTTTGTATATCTAACTCTGAATTTACCCCATAAATTTTTAAAAATTAAAATAAATAAATAAATAAATGAAAGCTGTAAAACCTGCAATGACTTTATTTGTTTATTCTTCTTTTTTTAACTTTAAAAATGGGTACATCAGGGTTGGACTAGAAATGTCCATTATGCAGGGATTGGTTTTTTTAAAAATTGTATAATACTCCAATGAAAACTCCTTTTCCTTTTAAAGTATTGGAATACATGGTATAATTCTGCCTTCAAAATCCACAACTACACTGTTTCTCACATAAATTCTGAATGTTTTATTCTGCCCAAATTTAAACTTGTTGAGATTCCAAATCTATATTATTCTTAGAAACCTGAACCTTGAGATACAGTGTACCTAAGTGCTATTCAGAAGGCAGAATGCATAATAAATATTAAAAATTTTAGAAAATAAAACAGTATCATAATTTAATACAGCTTTATCCATTCTTAAAATTTGTGTACATTTTCTTGGTGCACTCTGTATTTTCTGCTTGTTAATTATGATTAAATATTACAGAAGTGCAATCCTTAGATAAAATTTCCATTATAAATTTGAAGAAAATATAAAATCACGTTCCCTTTATATTTTAAACCAATTTATATTTTAAAAAAATTATTGCCATTGAATCCCCTAGTATATTCTCTATCTAAGACATAATGCTGTACTCTGCACCAAAGTATCCGATAATCTGATACGTTTAATCAACAAGCATTTAAAAAGAGACACACAGAAAAAAGACAATTCAGGGCCCAAAATATATAAACCAAATAATATGGAGATTTACAAAGTAGTACGTACTTGGGCTCTGCTTTAGTATAAAAATTTAGATAATTGAAAATTCTGGAAAATTGATTATGATCTTTGCAAAAGCATTCTTCAAATCCTGTAGGAAAAACTGCTCAAAGGCTGTTACACAATACTAAAAACATCCAAGAGTTTCTAAACTAAAGAAAGTGCTAAAATATTATTTAGTTGTGCTATAAACAAGCTCCAACAGGACTCCGTGACCATAATAATAAAAGACTACCTCGTGGGCAATGCCCTCATGTCCCCTCTCAGTTTGGGAGTTTCTCAGTCCTCAGTAAAGACTGCTTGAAAAGAAAAGACTACCTCATTTAGAGGATTCCTGAATGGTCACATATTCCTGGAGAAATTTTTGTATAGATGTGAACACACAGTTCTCTTCACGTCTAGGGACTGAAATCCACCATGTGACCACATTTGGCAGAGTACTGTACAGAAGTGCTTAAAGCCTAAGGATTGCTCAGTAGTCAAGGACTCTCCCATTATGATGTCAAAGTTCTGAGGCTGATGTCAAAAATGACAATTTGATATGCGGTTTCCCTGACTTTATTTACCTCTTTTAATGTAAAAATTAGCCTTTTAGTCAATCTACACATTCAATGAAATAACCATTAAGTTAATATCATTCTTCCTAGACCTGAAATTTAAAATAAAGTATTAATAAGAAAGCATAAACAATCATGAATACCCAAAAGAATCTTATCAAAACAAGAAAAGCAGGAACTATCACAGTTCCAGACTTCAAACTTTACTGTATGTTTACAATAATCAACACAGACTGGTATTGGTACAAGAATAGGTCCATAGGCCAATGGATCAGGACAGAGAATGAAATCCTCAAATTCTCAACCAACTCATATTTGAAAAACCTCCAAAACCCACTGGGTAATTTAGAACATATTCAGTAAATGGTGCTGGGAAAAGGCTGACAACATGGACAAGACTGAAACAGGACCCTGTCTATCACCATACACATTAACTCTAAATGGATCAAAGATCTAAACATAAAACAACAAATTATAATAATCTTACAAAACGCAGGAGACACCATTAGGAAAACTGAAACCGGAAACTAATTCCTATTCAGAGCCCTAAATATCCATTCCTTAAGAAGTAAATTAGACAAGTGGGATCTCATCAAATGAATACACTTCTGCAAAAGAAAAGAAACTTTCAGAAGAGCAGGGATACAGTCAACAAAATGGGAAAAACGGGGTCGGTGGCTCAGCCTGCAATCCTGCACCTTTGGGAGGCTGAGGAGAGTGGATGCTTGAGCCCGCGGGTTCAAGACCCGCCTGGACAGCGAGACCTCACCTCCACATTAATCAAAAAATCAGCCGGGTGTGGTAGCGCACGCCTGCAATTCTGGCTACTCAGAAGGCTGAAGCGGAAGGATCACAGGAGCCCAGCAGGTCGAGGTTGCAGTTCCCGGGAGCAGCCACTGCACTCCAGTCTGGGTGACAGAGTATGACTCCAACTCCCCCCCCAAAAAAGAATTCATATGAAACCATAAACAATCATGAATAGCAAAATGAATCTTATCAAAATAAACAAGGCAGGAGATATCTGAGTTCCATACTTCAAACTTTACTATATGTTTACAGTAATCAACACACCCTGGTATTGGTACAAGAATAGATCCATAGCCCAATGGATCAGGACAGAGAATGAAATCCTCAAATTCTCAACCAACTCATATTTGAAAATACCTCAAAGATCCACTGGGTAATGGAGAACATATTCAGTAAATGGTGCTGGAAAAAGGCTGAACACATGCACAAGGTTGAACAGGACCCCTAACTATCAGAATACACATTAACTCTAAATGGATCAAAGACCTAAACTTAAAACAACAAATTATAATAATCTTAGAAAACACAGGAGATGCCATTATGGAAACTGGAACCGGAAACTAATTCCTCTTCAGAACCCTAAATACCCATGCCATAAGAAGTAAGTTAGACAAGTGGGATCTCTTCAAATTAATATACTTCTGCAAAACAAAAGAAACCATCAGAAGAGAAGGGATACAGCCAACAGAATGGGAAGAACGATTCCCCAGTTATATATCTATAAAAAAGCATAGCATCTAGGATCTACAAGAAACTCAAACACTCAGAAAATTCAGACAAACATTCCATTTTAAAGTGTGCAAAATGCGTCATTGGACACTTTTCATAAGAAGGAATATGGGCAGCCAGCAGAGACATAAATATTGCTCAGCCTCACTCATCATCAAAGAAATGCAAGTGAGACCAATTTGAAATACCACATACCCCCTGTAAGACTGGCCCTCACTAATTAAAAAAAAATAACAGAGGCTGGTAAGGATTTGGGAAAAATAAATTATTCTAAACTGCATGTGGACTGAATAGTAGAGTAACATCTTTGGAAAACAGTGTAGTGGTTTGTAAGGAGACAAGATATTGACTGACAATTTGACACAGTAATTGTTAGGAGCTGGCCACGGAGGCTCACTGAGCATTAGGGAGCAGTAAGGGCCGTTGACCCAGAGAACAATAGGATGCATTCTTGAGATATTTGATCCCATTTCCTCCTCCTTTCTACTCAGCACTAACCAGATTAAGCTCCTGTGAGCTCAAACATAAAAACTCTGAGACCGGTATGAACACAAGCTAACTTTAGAAGCTCATTGCTCCCTCTCGTCCACAAACTGCAGATTTGGTTTTCATACAACTTATAATTCAAACTCGTGTCACATCTAAGTGCCTTAGTGTTGGTCACAGGCTTCTGGGTCATGATCTTAGGATTTATTGAAGGTGTAAATTGTAGAACATAGTTTTACAAGACAGCCATTTTGTTGAAAGAATGTGGCTAGGTTACTTGCATGTAGCCCACTGTGAACTTTGGACTAGGCCACATTCCAAACATTCTGGGATGGGCCACTTTTGTTTGTAAAGTAAATGCTTAAGCTTCTATAGAATTGTTTAACTTGGCATAAGTCAATCAGCTTAGTCTGAAAAAAAGTTAATAGAATATGTCATTCACGGATTAGGTTATCCTTTGTTATGGCATTTTAAGATTATCATAGGAAAAGGGTTTAAAGCAATCATTGATTAAGTTTTCATTGATTAAGGTTTCTGGTGGATGAGGGACGCCCCTCCCACATCTCACATTGCGTATAAAAGACCCACCTTAATTCCCAATAGCATATATCATTTCTTCACTAGACTGGAGTCAAGTCTCTTTCTTTCTCTCTCTCACTCTCTCTCTATCTTTCTCTCTTTCTTCTTCCACACAATTACTTACACCATCTCCATTTTTGAGGTACTCTGAACCCAGCTGGAGCTGGACTCCAGCAAGTAATTGCCATGTAGAGAATATACCTGGAGGAACTCAAATCATTTTACCAAAAAGTTACCTGCACAAGTATGCTTTTTGCTGCTCTAATCACAATTGCGAAAAACACGATACCTACCAGGTAGCCCATCAAAGCTGGAATGGATAAAATAAATGTGGTATATATACATTGGAATATTATGCAAACATAAAAAAGGACAGATATAAGGATTTTGCAGAATGTTTGACGGATATGAAGTATGTCATTTTCAGTGATTTATCACAGAAACAAAGAAGAGAGTTCCATATGTTCTCACTCATGAGCTGAACTTGATCACTTAGAGTGCTGTAAGAAAGTGATTGGCAGTCGTGGAAAACTGTTTAGGTGGAGGAGTGAGAATGGCAGTGGAGGGATACTGCTAAGGAAGGGAGTGGCATGCCTCATCAACCAGGGACCATTCATAATCAATGTGTGTATATCTAAATCTGATTGTACCCCACATTTAAAAAAAAAATAAAATAAATAAATAATTAAATAAATAAATGAAAGTAAAACATGCAACTGACTTTACTTGTTTATTCTATTTTTTATTTTATTTTACTTTACAAAAGGTTACAATTCAGGGTTGGGCCTAGAATGCTCATTATGTAGGGATTGATATTTAAAGAAGTGCATAATACTCCAATGATAACTCCTGTTCTTTTTAATACGTTAGAATACATGTTATAATTCTGCCTTCAAAGTTGACAATTACACTGTTTCTCACATAAATTCTGAATGTTTTATTCTGCCTAAATTGAAACTTGTTGAGATTCCAGATCTATATCATTCTTAGGTAAGTGAACCTTGAGATTCAGTGTACCTAAGTGCTATTCAGAAGGCAGGTTGCATAATAAATCTTAAAAATTTTAGAAAATAAAAAACAATCATAATTTAATGCAGCTTTTTCCATTCTGAAAATTTGTGCACATTTTCTTGATGCACTCTGTATTTTCTGCTTCTTAATTTTGATTAAATGTTACAGATGTGCAATCCTTAGAGAAAATTTTCCTTATATAATTGAAGGAAATATAAAATCAAATTCCCTTTATATTTTAACCCAATTTATATTTTTGAAAGAGTATTTTCATTGAATCCCCTAAAATTTCTCTACCTAAGACATAATGTTGTACTATGCAACAAAGTATCCGATTAATCTAATATTTGTAATCACCAAACATTTCAAATCAGGCACATAGAAAAAAAATAATTTGGGGCCCAATATACATAAACCAAAATAACATGGACATTTACAAAGTAGTGAGTATTTGAGCTCCTCATTAGTATAAAATTTGGATAATTGAAAATTCTGGAAAATTGACGATGATCTTAGCTAAAGTGATATTAAAATCCTGTTTGAAAAATGGCTCAAAGGCAGTTACATAATACTAAAAATATCAAAGTTTCCACACTAAAGAAAGTGCTAAAATAGTATGTGGTTGTGCTATAACCAAGCTCTAACAGGATTCGGTGACAATAATAATAAAAGACTACCTTGGGGAAATCCCTTCAGGTTGCCTACCAGTGTGGGAGTTTCTCTGTCCTCTCAATAAATACTGCTTTACAAAAAAAAAAAAAAGACTCCCTCATTTAGTGGATTCTTCAATGGTCGCTTATCCCTGGAGAAGTTTTTGGATAGGTGTGAACACATGGTTTTCTTTACTTTTTCGGTATGAAATTCACCATGTCTACCAAATTTGGCAGAGCACTGTACACAAGATATTGAAGCCTAAGGATTGCTCAGCAGTCAAGATCCCTCCCAGTATGATGTCAAAGTTCTGAGGCTGATGTCATCAATGACAATTTGACATCCTGGTTATGCTGACTTTGCTTACCTCTTAAATGTAAAAATTAGCCTTTTAGACAAACTACAGATTCAATGAAATAACCATTAAGTTAACATCATTCTTCTCAGACCTGGAAATTACAATTAAGAATTCATTTGAGCCGGGCTCGGTGGCTCAGCCTATAATCCCGCACCTTTGTGAGGCTGAGGAGAGTGGATTGCCTGAGCCCTCAGTTTCGAGGCCCACCTGGGCAGCGAGACCTCATCTCTACAATTACTCAAAAAATCAACTGGGTGTGGTAGCCTGTGCTTGTAATTCAGGCTACTGGAAAGCTGAGGCAGAAGGATCACTAGAGCCCAGCAATTGAGGCTGTGGTGCCTGGGAGCAGACACTGGACTCCAGTCTCGGTGACAGCGTGAGACACCAACTCCCCCAAAAAAACCAACAAAGAATTCATAAGAAACCATAAACAATCAAGAATAGCCAAAAGAATCTTATCAAAAGAAACAAAGCAAGAGCTATCACTGTTCCGGAGTTCAAAGTTTACTATATGATTACAGTAATCAACACAGCCTGGAATTGTTACAAGAATAAGCCCATAGCCCAGTGGATCAGGAGAGAGAAGGATATCCTCAAATCCTAAACAAGCACATCTTTGAAAAGACCTCCAAAACCCACTGGGTAATGGAGAACATATTCAGTAAATGGTATTGAGAAAAAGCTGACAACATGCACAAGATTGAAACAGAAATCTTATCTATCACCATACCCATTTACTCTAAATGGATCAAAGACCTAAACGTAAAATGCCAAATTATAATAATCTTAGAACATGCAGGAGACACCATTAGGGAAACTGGAACCGGAAACTAATTCCTCTTCAGTGCCCTAAATACCCATGTCTTAAGAAGTAAGTTAGGCACGTGGGATCTCATCAAATTAAAATACTTCTGCAAAACAAAACAAAACAAAAAAACCATCAGAGGATCAGGGATACAGCCAATAGAATGGGAAAATCAATTCTCCACCTATTTATCTGTAAAAAGGCTTAACATCTATGATCTACAAGAAACTCACTCAGAAAAATCAGACAAACATTCCCTTTTAAAAGTGTGCAAAATACGTTATTGGACACTTTTCATAAAAAGAGATAGGGGCAGCCAGCAGACACATGAAAATTGCTCAGCCTCACTCATTATCAAAGAAATACAAATGAGACCAAGTTTAAATACCATATACACCCTATAAGACAGGCCGTCATTAATAAAACAAACAATAAGAGAGGCTGGTTAGGATTTGGGAAAACATAAATGTTTCTAAACTGCATGTGGAGTGAAAAATAGAGCAATATATTTGGAAAACTGTGTGGCGGTTTCTAAGAGGACAAGATATTGACCTACTATGTGACTCAGTATTTCCTTTGTAGAGAACATATCAGGAGGAACTCAAATCATTTTATTGAAAAGACACCTGCACAAGTATGAGTTTTTTGTGGCTCTAATCACAATTGCAAAAAACATGGTACCAACCATGTTGCCCATCAAAGCAGGAATGGATGAAATAAATGTGGTATACACAGACTGGAATATTATGCAGCCATAAAAAAGGACAGATAGAAGATTTTGCAGAATGTTTGATGGATATAATGTAGGTCATTTTCAGTGATTTATCACAGAGACAAAGAAGAGTTCCATATGTTCTCACTTGTGAGCTGAACTTGATCACTTAGAGTGTTGTAAGGAAATGATTGGTAGTCATGGAAAACTGTTTAGGGGGAGTGTTGGGAGCCAGCCATGGAGGCCACTGAGCATTAGGGATCAGAAAGGGCTGTTGACCCCGAGACCACTAGGATGCGTTCGGGATCTAATTACCCCATTTCCTTCCCCTTTCTACTCAGCATTAACAAGATTAAGCTCCTGTGAGCTCAAAACATAAAAACTCTGAGACCCGGACGAACACAAGCTAACTGTAGAAGCTCATTGCTCGCATTCTTCCGCAAACTGCAGTTAGTCTTTCACACAGCTTATAATTGAAACTCGTGTCACATCTAAGAGACTTAGTATTGGTCACAGGCTTCTGGGTCATGATCTTAGGATTTATTGAAGGTGTAAATTGTAGAATATGGTTTTGGAAGACAGCCATTTTGTTGAAAGAATATGGGTGGGTTATTTGCAGGAAGCACACTGTGAACTTTGGACTGGGCCACATTCAAACATTCTAGGATGGGCCACTTTCATTTGTAAAGTAAATACTTAAGCTTCTATAGAATTGTTTAACTAGGCGTAAATCAATCAGCTTAGGATGAAAAAGGCTTATAGAACATGTCAGTCACAGATTAGGTTATCCTTTGTTATAGGATTTTAAGATTATCATATGAAAAGGGTTTAAAGGCAATCATTGATTAGGTTTTCATGGATTAAGGTTTCTGGTGGGTGGGGGATGCCCCTCCCACATCTTACTTTGTGTATAAAAGACCTCTTGTAATTCCCAATAACACACATCCCTTCTGTACAAGATTGGAGTCCAGTCTCTTTCGTTCTCTCTTCTCCCCCCCAATCGCTGATGCCATCTCCACTCTTGGGGGTACCCTGAAAATGGCTGAAGCAGGTCTCTGGCAGGGGGAGGAATGAGAATGGCAGTGGAGGGATAATATTAAGGAAGAGGCATACCTCATCAACCAGGGACCCTACATAATTAATGTTTGTGTAACTAACTCTGAATTGTACCCCATATTTTAAAAAAAAATTATAATGAATAAATAAATAAATAAAAGCTGTAAAACATGCAACCGACTTAATTTGTTTATTCCATTTTTTATTTATTTTACTTAAAAAATGTTTACAATTCAGAGTTGAACAAAAAAAATATTCATTATGCAGGGATTGAATTTTTAAGTGTATAATACCCCAATGATAACTACTTTTCTTTGAATACGTTAGTATACATGTTATAATTCTGCCTTCAAAATTGAGAACTACAGTGTTTCTAACATAAATTCTGAAAGTTTTATTCTGCCTAAATTGAAACTTGTTGAGATTCCAGATCAATGTCATTCTTAGAAGACCGAACCTTGAGATTCAGTGTACCTAAGTGCTATTCAGAAGGCAGAATGCATAATAAATCTTAAAAATTTTAGAAAATAAAACAGTATCATAATTTAATACAGCTTTTTCCATTGTTAACGTTTGTGTACATTTTCTTGGTGCTCTCTGTATTTTCTGTTAATTTTGATTAAATGTTACAGATGAGCAATCCTTAGAGAAAGGTAACCCTTATATATTTAAAGAAAGCATAACATTGCATTCCTTTTATATTTTAACCCAACTAATATTTTTTAAAAAGTATTTCCATAGATTCCCCTAGTATTTTCTCTACCTAAGACATAATGCTGTACTCTGCAACAAAGTATCTGATTAATCTGATACTTTTAATCACCAAGCATTTAAAATCAGGCACACAGATAAAAGAGAATTGGGGCCTAATATACATAAACCAAAATAACAAGGAGATTTATATATTAGTAAGTTTTGGGCTCTTCATTAATATAAATATTTAAATGATTGAAAATTCTGGAAAATTGACGATGATCTTAGCTAAAAAGATGTTCAAATCCTGTTAGAGAAACGGCTCAAAATTTGTTACATACGGCTAAAAGGATCCAAAAGTTTCTAAACTAAAGAAAGTGCTAAAATAGTATGTGGTTGTGCTATAACCAAGCTCCAACAGGAATCTGAGGCCATAAAAATAAAAGACTGCCTCGCAGATTACCCCCTCAGGTCACATCCCAGTGTGAAAGATTCTCTGTCTCTCAATAAATACTGCTTTACAAAAAACAAAAGACTACCTCGCTTAATGGATACTTGAATGGTCACTTATCCCTGGAGAATTTTTTGGATAGGTTGAATCAGGGTTTTTTATTCACCCCTTTGGGAATAAAATCCACGATGTCTACCACATTTGGCAGAGCACTGAACACAACCCTTGAAGCAAAGGGATTGCTGTAAGAAAGTGATTGGCAGTAGGGGAAAAACTCTTTAGTGGGATGGGTGAGATTGGCGGGGGATGGATACTGCTAAGAAGGGAGGGGCATACCTCATCAACCAGGTACCCTGCATAATCAATGTTTCTATATTAATCGAATTGTATCCCACATTTTTTTTTAAAATGAAATAAATAATTAAATAAATATATAAATGAAAGCTGTAAAACAGGTAACTGACTTTACTTGTTTATTCTATTTTTATTTTTTTTTTACTTTAATAATGGTTACAATTTAGGGTTCAGCCTAGAAATGTTCATTTTCCTGGGATTGATTTTTTTAAGAATTTGTAATTCTCCAATGATAACTCCTTTTCCTTTTAATAGTTGGATTATGTGGTATAATTCTGATTTCCAAATTGACAACTACATTGTTTGTCACATAAATTCTGAATGTTTTATTCTGCCGAAATTGAAACTTGTTGAGATTCCAGATATTTCTTTCTTTTTTGTTTTTTTTTTTTTTTTTTTTTTTGAGTCGGAGTCTCACTCCATTGCCCGGACTGGAGTGCAGGGGCCTCGACCTGCGGGGCTCCGGCGATTCTCCTGCCTCAGCCTCCCGAGTAGCCGGATTACAGGCGGGCGCTACCACGCCTGGCTGGTTTTTTGATTTATTGTAGGATGAGTTCTCGCTCCCCGGGCGGGTCTCGAACCAAGGGCTCAGCCAATCCACTCCCTCAGCCTCCCAAAGGTGGGGGGATTACAGGCTGAGCCACCAAGTCCACTTATTATCATTCTTATAAAACTGAACCTTAAGATTCAGTGTACCTAGGTGTTAAACAGAAGGCACAATGCATAATAAATCCTAAAATTTTAAAAAATAAAACAGTATCGTCATTTAATACTGCTTTCCTCATTGTTAAAATTTATCCACTTTTTCTTGGAGCACTCTGTATTTTCTGTTTTTTAATTTTTGATTAAATGTTGCAGATGTGCAATTTTTAGAGAAAAGTTTCCCTTACATATTTGAAGGAAATATAAAAACGTTCCCTTTATTTTTTAAACCCCAAATTTTTTTTTTAAAAAAGAGAATTTCC
The DNA here is from genome assembly GCA_027257055.1 of Cephalopachus bancanus. Lineage (NCBI taxonomy): Eukaryota > Metazoa > Chordata > Mammalia > Primates > Tarsiidae > Cephalopachus > Cephalopachus bancanus. The sequence continues at coordinate 15,850 of JAPVLO010002409.1, forward strand.
ATTGAATCACCTAGTATTTTCTCTACCTAAGACAAAATGCTGTACTCTGCAACAAGGTATCCGATTAATCATACATTTAATCACCAAGCATTTAAAATGAGGCACACTGAAAAAAAGATTTGGGGTCCAATATATATACATCAAAATGCATGGAGATTTACAAAGTAGTAAATATTTGGGATCTACATTAGTATAAAATTTTAGATAATTAAAAATTCTGGAAAATTGATTTGATCTTTGCAAAAGCAATGTTCAAATCCTGTAGGAAAAACTGCTCAAATGCTCTTACACAATACAAAAAAAACATCCAAAGGTTTCTAAACTGAAGAAAGTGCAAAAATATTTTTTTGGTTGTTTTATAACCAAGCTCCAACAGGCTCCGTGATCATAGTAAAAAAGACTACCTGGTGGGCAACCCCCTCGGGTTCCCCTACCATTTTTGGTGTTTCTGGGTCATCTCAAAAAGACTGCTTAAAACAAAAAACTACCTCATTTAGAGGATTCTTGAATGGTCACTACTTCCGGGAAAAAATTTTTGGATACGTATGAACACACACATTCTTGGAAATGAAATCCACCATGTCTACAGATTTGGCCAGAGCACTGTACACAACTGCTTGAAGCCTAAGGATTGCTCAGAAGTCAATGTCCCTCCCATTATGATCTCAAAGTTCTGAGCATTTTTCATTAATCACAATTTGATATGCTTGTTTCCATGACTTTACTTAAGTCTTTTAATGAAAAAATTAGCGTTTTTATTCAATTCACAGATTCAGTGAAAAAATCAAGTTAACATCATTCTTCTCAGACAGGGAAATTACAACAAAGAAATCATATGAAACCATAAAAAAACATGAATAGACAAAAGATTCTTATCAAAAGTAACAAAGCAGGGGCTATTGCAGTTCCAGTCTTCAAAATTACTAAATGTTTACAGTAATCAACACAGCCGGGTATTGGTACAAGAAGAGGTCCATTGGCCAATGGATCGGACAGAGAATGAAATCCTCAAATTCAAACCCAAAATATCTTTGAAAAAACCTTCAAGATTCACGGGGAAATGGAGAACACATTCAGTAAAGGGTGCTGGGAAAAGGCTGACAACATGCACAAGATTGAAACAGGACCCCAATCTATCACCATACACATTAACTCAAAATGGATCAAAGACATAAATGCAAAACACCAAATTTAAAAATCTTATAATATGCAGAAGACACCATTAGGGAAACAGTAACAGCAAAGTAAGTCCTCTTCAGAGCCCTAAATACCTATCCTTAAGGAGTAAGTTAGACAAGTGGGATCTCATCAAATTAATATACTTTGCAAAACAAAAGAAGTCATCAGAAGAGCAGGGAAACAGCCAAAAGAATGGGAAAAATGATTCTAAAACAATATATCCATAAAAATGCATAACGTCTAGGATCTAGAAGAAAACAAACACAGAAAAATCGACAAACATTCCCTTTGAAAATTTTGAAAAATACGTGATTGGACTCTTTTCATAAGAAGAGATACCGGCAGCCAGCAGACACATAAAAATTTGCTCAACCTCACTCATCATAAAGAAATGCAAATGAAAACACTTTGAAATACCACATACGCCCTGTAAGACTGGCCATCACTAATAAAACACACAATAACAGATGCAGGTCAGGATTTGGGAAGAAATAAATATTTCTCACTGCATGTGGACTGCAAAGTAGAGCACATCTTTGGAAAACAGTGTGGTGGTTTGAAAAGAGACAAGATCTTGAACTACCATGAGACTCAGTAATTCCCCTGTCGAGAATATACTTGGAGGAACTCAAGTCATTTTCCCAAAAGATACCTGTATCAGTATGCTTTTTGTAGCTCTAATCCAATTGTGATAAAACATGGTACCAACCGTGTTGCCCATCAAAGCTGGAATGGATAAAAAAAAAGGGGTAAATACACAGTGGAAATTTTGAGGCCATAAGAAATGACAGATAGAAGGATTTTGTAGAACGTTTGATGGATATAGGTAGGTCATTTTCAGTGATTTATCACAGAATCAAAGAACAGAGTTGCATATGTTATCACACATGAGCTAAACTGGATCACTTATAGTGCTATAAGAAAGTGATTGGCAATACTGGAATACTGTTTAGGGGGAGGGATTGGTTTTGAGATGGAGGGATTCTGCTAAGGAATGGAGGGCCATACCTCATAAACCCAAGGATGCTGCAAAATCAATGTTTGTATATCTAACTCTGAATTTTACCCTACTTTTTTTAAAAAAATTTAAAAATAAATAAATAAATGAAAGTTGTAAAGCATGCAACTGACTTTATTTGTTTATTCTATTTTTAATTTTTTTAACTTAAAAAATTTGTTAAAATTCAGAGTTGGGATAGAAATGTTCACTGGGCTGAGGTTGATTTTTTAAGAATTGTATAATACTCCAATGGTAACCCCTTTTCTTTTTAATACGTTGGAATACATGGTATAATTCTGTCTTAAAAATTGAAAACTACAGTGTTTCCCACATAAATTCTAAATGTTTTATTCTGCCTAAATTGAATTTTTTTGAGATTCCAGATCTATATCATTCTTAAAAACTGAACCTTGAGATCAGTGTACCTAAGAGCTACTCAAAAGGGCAGAATGCATAATAAATTTTAAAATATTTTAGAAAATAAAACAATATCGCAATTTAATACAGCTTTTTCCCTTTCTGAAAATTTGTGTACATTTTCTTTGTGCACTCTATATTTTCTGCTTTTTAATTTGATTAAATGTTACAGATGTGCAATCCTTAGAGTAAAGTTTTCCTTATATATTTGAAGGAAATATAAAATCACATTCCCTTTATATTTTAACACAATTTATTTTTTTAAAAGAGTATTTCCATTGAACCCCTTGTATTTTTTCTACCTAAGACATAATGCTGTACTCTGCATAAAGTATCTGGTTAATCTGATACTTTTATCCACCAAGCTTTTAAAAATGAAGCACACAGGAAAAAGAGAATTTGGGACCCAATATATAAAACAAAAATAACATGGAGATTGACAAACTAGGAAGTATTTGGGAACTGCATTAGTATAAAAATTTAGAGAATTGAAAATTCGGGAAAAAATGATTAAGATCTTAGCAAACGTAATGTACATATCCTGTAGGAAAATCTGCTCAACGGGCTACACAATACTAAAAACCCCCAAAAAGTTTGCAAACTAAAGTGCTAAAGTATTATTTGGTTGTGCTATAACCAAGCTCCAATAGGACTCCATGACCATAAGAATAAAAGACTACCTTTTGGGCCAACCCCAAAAGCCCCCTCCCAGTTTGGGTGTTTCTTGTCCACTCAATAAAGCCTGCTTTAAAAAAAAAAAAAAAAGGACGGCCGTGCTAGTTGTCTCAGCCTGTAATCCTCCGCCTTTGGGAGGCTGAGGTGAGTGGATTGCCTGAGCCCCGGGTTCGAGACCCGACTGGTCAGGAAGACTTCACCTCTAAAATAAATCAAAAAATCAGTCAGGCATTTTTGCGAGCGCCTGTAGTTCCGGCTACTTGGAAGGGTGAGGGGGAATGATCGCCAGAGCCCAGCAGGTTGAGGCTGCAGTGGCAGGGAGCAGCCACTGCACTCCACTCTGGGTGACAGGGTGAGAATCCAAGTCAATAAAAAAAAAAATATAATACTTCATTTAGAGATTCTTGAATGGTCACTTATGTCTGTAGATATTTTTGGACAGGTGTGGACACATGGTTCTCTTCACTTCTTCGGAATGAAATTCACCTTGTCTACTGCATTTGGGAGAGTACTGTACACAAATGCTTCCAGCCTAAGGATTGCTCAATAGTCAAGGTCCCTCCAATTATGATGTCAAAGTTCTGAGGCTGAAGTCATGAAAGACAATTTGACATGCTTGTTTCCCTGACTTTACTTACCTCTTTTAATGTAAAAATTAGCCTTTTAGTTAATCTACAGATTCAATGAAATAACCATGAAGTTAACATCATTCTTCTAAGACCTGGGAATTACAAAAAGAATTTATATAAAACCATAAACAATCATGAATAGTCAAAAGAATATGATCAAAAGAACAAAGGGGGTTATCGCAGTTCCGGACTTCAAACTTTACTATATGTTTACAGTAATCAACACAGCCTGGTATTGGTACAAGAATAGGTCCATAGGAAAACGGATCACGACAGAGAATGAAATCCTCAAATTCTCAACCCACTCATCTTTGAAAATACCTCCAAGAAGCACTGGGTAATGGAGAACATATTCAGTAAATGTTGCTGGGAAAAAGCTGACAACATGCACAAGATTGCAACAGGACCCCTATCTATCACAATACACATTAACTCTGAATGGATCAAAGACCTAAATGTAAAACACCAAATTATAATAATCTTAGAAAACGCAGGAGACACCTACTAGGGGAACTGGAACCGGAAACTAATTCATCTTCAGAGACCTAAATACCCATGTTTAAGAAGAAAGTTCGACAGGTGTGATATCATCAAATTAATATATTTCTGAAAAAAAAAAGCATCTGAAGTGCATGGATATAGCCAATAGAATGGGAAAAATGGTTCTCGACCTATATATCGGTAAAAAGGCATGACAACTGGGATATACAAGAAATTCAAACACTCAGAGCAATCAGACAAACATTCCTTTTGAAAAGTGTGCAAAATACATGATTGGGCACTTTAATAACAAGAGAACGGGCAGCCAGCAGACACATGAAAATTGCTCAGCCTCACTCATCATCAAAGAAATGCAAATGAAACCACTTTGAAATACCACATTCCCCCCATAAGACTGGCCACCATTAATAAAACAAACAATAATAAATGGAGGTAAGGATTTGGGAAGAATTAAATGATTGTGCACTGCATGTGTACTGAAAAGAAGAGCAACATCTTTGGAAAACACATTGGTGGTTTGTAAAGGGACAAGATATTGACTTACCATGTGACACAATAATTCACTTGTCGAGAATATACCTGGAGGAACTCAAATCATGCTACCAAAAAGATACCTGCACCAGTATGTTCTTGCAGCTCTAATCACAATTGCAAAAAACATGGTACCAACCTTGTTGCCCGTCAAACTGAGAAGAATAAAATAAATGTAGAAATACACAATGGGATATTATGTAGCCATAAAAAAAGGACAGATAGAATTTTTTTTCAGAATGTTTGATGGATATGAGGTGGGTCATTTTCAGTGATTTATCACAGAAGCAAAGAACAAAGCTCATGTGTTCTCACTCATGAGCGAACTTGATCATTTACAGTGCTGTTAGAAAGTGTTTGGGCAGTAGTGGAAACCTGTTTATGGGGACGGGTGAGATTGGCGGGGGGGGGATGCTGCTAAGAAAGGGGAGGGCATACTCATCAACCAGGGATACTGCATAATCAATGTGTGTATATCTAACTGAATTGTTCTCCACATTTTAAAAAAATTAAAATAAGTAATTAAATTAATAAGTAAACGAAAGCTATAAAACATGCAACTGACTTTATTTGTTTATTCTATTTTTTATTTTCCTTTTACTTTAAAAATGGTTACAATTTATTGTTGGGCCTAGAAATGTTCAGTATGCTAAGATTGATGTGTGTGTGTGTGTGTGTGGTGTGTGTGTGTGTGTGTGTGTGTGTGTGTTGGAGTCTCATTCTGTCACCCACACTGCAGTGCAGAGGCCGCTCCCGGGAAGTGCAACCTCGATTTGCTGGTCTCCAGCGATCCTTCTGAACCAGACTTCCGAGTAACCGGAATTACAGCTGCCCCGACCAGACCCGGCTAATATTTTGATTTTTGTAGAGATGAGCTCTCACTACCCCTGAGGGTCTCGAACCCGCAGACTCAGGTAATCTATTCACCTCAGTCTCCCAAAGGTGCGGGATTACAGCTGAGCAACCGAGCCCGGTAGATAGATTTTTTAAAAATTGTATAATACTCCAATGATAACTTCTTTTCTTTGAATACGTTGGAATACATTGTATAATTCTGCTTCAAAATTGACAATACAATGTTTCTCATATAGATTCTGAATGTTTTATTCCGTGTAAATTGAAACTTGTTGAGATTCCAGATCTATATCATTCGTAAAAAACTGACTCTTGAGATTCAGTGTTCCTAAGTGCTATTCAGAAGGCAGAATGCATAACAATCTTAAAAATTTTTAAATGAAAACAGTATTGTAATTTAATACACATTTTTACATTCTTAATATTTGAAAAATTTTCTTGGGGCACTCTGTATTTTCTGGTTGTTAATTTTGATTAAATGTTACAGATGTGCAATCCTTAGAAAAACCTTTCCCTTATATTTTTGAGGGAAAAATAAAATCACATTCCCTTTTTATTATAACCCAATTTATATTTTTAAACGGTATTTCCCTTGAATCCCCCAGTATTTTTTCTACCTAAGACATAATGCTGTACTCTGCAACAAAGTATCCCATTAATCTGATATTTTAATCACCAAGCATTTAAAAAGAGGCACACAGAAAAAAAAAGAATTTAGGCACCAATATATATAAACCAAAAAAAACAAGGAAATTTACAAAGTAGTAATATTTGAGCTCTGATTAGTATAAAAATAAGATAATTGAAAATTCTGCAAAATTGATTATGATCTTTGCAAAGGCATTGTTCAAATCCTGTAGAAAAAATGCTCAATGGTTGTGACACAATACTAAAAAAAAACAAAAGTTTTAAAAATAAAGAAAGTGCTGAAATATAAATTTTGGGTTTTTCTATAGACAAGCTCCAACAGGACTCTGTGACCATAATAATAAAACACTACCTCTTGGGCAAAAACCGTCAGGTCCCCTCCCAGTTTAGGAGTTTCTCAGTCTGCTCAATATAGACTGCTTTTAATAAAAAAGCAAGATTACCTCGTTTAGAGGATTTTGAATGGTCACTTATACCCGGAGATATTTTTGGGTTGGTGTGATCACATGGTTCTCTTCACTTCTGGGGAATGAAACCCACCATGTCTACCGCATTTGCCAGAGCACTGTACACAAGTGGTTGAAGCATTAGGATGCTCAGTAGTTAAGGTCCTTTCCCCTTATGATGTCAAATTTCTGAGGCTGATTTCCCCATGAATGACAATTTGATATGGTTGTTGCCCTGACTTTACTTACCTCTTTTAATGTAAAAATATTATCTTTTAGTCAATCTACAGATTCAATGAAATAACCATTATGTTAACATCATTCTGCTCAGACCTGGAAATTACAATAAAGATTTCATATGAAACCAAAAAGAATCATGAATAGCCTAAAGAATTTTATCAAAAGAAACAAAGCAGGAGTTATCGCATTTCCAGATTTCAATATTTTCTATGTGATTACAGTAATCAACACAGCCTGATATTTGTAAAAGAATAGGCCCATAGGCCAATGGATCAGGACAGAGAAAGAAATCCTCAAATACTCAACCCACTCATCTTTGAATGACCCACTGGGAAATGGAGAACATATACAAAAAATGGTGCTGGGAAAAGGCTGACAACATGCACAAGATTGAAACAGGACCCCTATCTATCACCATACACATTAACTCTAAAGGATCAAAGACCTAAACGTAAAACACCAAATTATAGTAATCTTAGAAATCGCAGAAGACATCATTAGGGAAACTCGGACAGGAACTAATTCATCTTAAAAGCCCTAAATACCCATCCCTTAAGAAGTAAGTTAGACCAGTGGGATTTCATCAAATTAATATACTTCTGCAAAACAAAAGAAACCATCAGAAGAGCAGGGATACAGCCAACAGAATGCGAAAAACGATTCTCCAAAATATGTATCTAACATCTAGGATCTACAAAAAAATCAAACACTCAGAAAATCACAAAACGTTTCCTTAGAAAGTTTGCAAAATAGTGATTGGACACTTTTCATAAGAAGAGATACGGGCAGCCAGCACACACATGAAAATTGCTCAGCCTCACTCATCATCAAAGAAATGCAAATGAAACCACTTTGAAATAGCACATACCCTTGAAGACAGGCCATCATTAATAAAACATCAACAACAGATGTAGGAAAGGATTTTTTGGGAAAAAATAAATTCTTCTACACTTCATGTGGATTGAAAAGTAGAGCAACATCTTTGGAAAACAGTGTGGTGGTTTGTAAAGGGCCAAGATCTTGACCTACCATGGGACTCAGAAATCCCCTTTCGAGAATATAACTGGAGGACCTCAAATCATTTTACCAAAAAAATACCTGCACCAGTATGTTTTTTGCAGCTCTAATCACAATTGCAAAAAAACATGGTGCCAACCAGGTTGCCCATCAAAATGGAATGGATAAAATAAATGTGGTATACAAACAGTGGAATATTATGTATCCATAAAAGGACAGATATAAAGATTTTGCAGAACATTTGATGGATATGACGTAGGTCATTTTCACTGATTTATCACAAAAACACAGAACAGAGTTCCGTATGTTCTCACTCATGAGATGAACTTGATCACTTAGACTGTAAGAAAGTGATAGACAGTATGTAAAACGTTTAGGGGGGGGTAGATTGGCAGTGGAGGGATGCTGCTAAGGGAAAGGGGGGGACATACCTCATCAACCAGGGACCCAGCAAAATCAATATTTAAATATCTATCTCTGAATTGTACCCCACATTTTTTTAAAAAATAAAAAATTATTAAATAAATGAAAGCTATAAAACATGTAAGTGACTTTGTTTATGCTATATTTTATTTTTTTACTTTAAAAATGGGTGCAATTCAGGGTTTGGCCTATAAAGTTTCATTATGCAGGGATTGATTTTTTAAAAATTGTATAATAGTCCAATGATAACTCCTTTTCCTTTTAATACGTTGCAGTACATGCTATAATTCTGCCTTCAAAACTGACAACTACGTGTTTCTTCCATAAATTCTGATGTTTTATTCTGCTTAAATTGAAACTTTTTTAGTTTCTAGATCTATATCATTCTTAGAAAACTGATACTTGAGATTCAGTGTGCTTAAATGATATTCAAAAGGCGGAAAAACAAATAAATCTTAAAAATTTTAGAAAATAAAACAGTATCATAATTTCATACAGTTTTCTCCAATCTTAAAATTTTGTACTTTTTTGGTGCACTCGTATTTTCTGCTTCTTAATTTTGATTAATGTTACAGATGACCCCGTCTCGGTGGCTCAGCCTGTAATCCCGTGCCTTTGGGAGGCTGAGGTGAGTGGATTGCCTGAGTCTGCAGGTTTGAGACCGCCTGACCAGCAAGACTTCATCTCTACAACAAATCAAAAAATCAGCCGGATGTGGAAGCGCATGCTGTAATTACGGCTACTTTGGGTCTTTGTGGCAGAAGGATTACTGGAGGCCAGCAGGGCGATGCTGCAATGGCCGGGAAACAACCACTGCACTCCAGTATAAGCAAAAGAGTGAGACTCCAACTCAAAAAAAAAAAAAAAAAAATGTTACAGATGTGCCATCCTTAGAGTAAAGTTTCCTTATTTTTTGAAGGAAATGTAAAATCACATTTTCCCTTTTTATTTTAACCCAATTTATATTTTTTTAAAAAAATATTTCCATCTAATCCCTCGTATTTTCTCTACCCGAGACATAATGCTGTACTCTGCAACAAAGTATCCGATTAATATTATACTTTTAATCACCAAGCTTTTAAAATGAGGCACACAGAAAAAAGAGAATTTGGGGCCCAATATATATAAAGCAAAATAACATGGAGATTTACAAAGTAGTAGGTATTTGGGCTCTATGTTAGTATTAAAATATAGATAATTGAAAATTCTGGAAAACTGATTATGATCTTAGCAATAGAAATGTTCAAATCATGTAGGAAAAACTGCAAAAGGCTGTTACCAATACTAAAACATCCAAAAGTTTCAAAAAAGAAAGTTCTAAAATATCATTTGCCTTTTTCTATAAACCCAAACTCCAACAGGACCCTGAGACACAAAAAATAAAAGACTACCTCGTGGACAACCCTCACAAGTCCCTCCCAGTTTGTGGGTTTCTCAGACCTCTCAATTAAGACTGCTTAAAAAAAAACTAAGACTACCTCGTTTAGAAAATTGTTGAATGGTCACTTCTCCCTAGAGAAATTTTTGCATAGGCGTGAACACATGCTTCTCTTCACTTCTTGGGAAAGAAATCTACCATGTGTACCACATTTGACAGGGCACTGTACACAAGTGCTTGAAGCCTAAGGATTGTTCAGTAGTCAAGGTCCCTCCCATTATAATGTCAAAGTTCTGAGACTGTTGTCATAAATGACAATTTGAGATGCTTTTTTCACTGACTTTACTTACCTCTTTTAATGTAAACATTGGCCTTTTATTCAAGCTACAGATTCAATGAAAAAAACCATTAAGATAACACCTTTCTTATCAGACATGGAAATTACAATAATGAATTCTTATGAAACCATAAGCAATCATGAATAGCCAAAAGAATCTTATCAAAAGGAACCAAGCAAGAGATGTCTCAGTTTCACACTTCAAACTTTAGTATATTTTTAGAGTAAACAACACAGCCTGGTATTGGTATAAATATAGGCCATTGGCCAATGGACCAGGGCAGAGAATGAAATCCTCAAATTCTCAACCAACACATCTTTGAAAAAACCGACTAGGTGATGGAGAACATATTCAGTAAATGGTGCTAGGAAATGGCTGACAACATGCACAAGATTGAAACAGGACCCCAATCTATCACCGTACACATTAACTCCAAATGGATAAAAGACCTAAACATAAAACACCATATTTAATATTCTTAGAAAACGCAGGAGACAACATTAGGGAAACTAGAACCGGAAACTAATTCCTCTTCAGGGCCCTAAATACCCATGCCTTAAAAATAAGTTAGACAAGTGGGATTCATCAAATTAATATTCTTCTGCAAAGCAAAAGAAAAAAACCAGAAGAGCAGGGAAACAGCCAAAAGAATGGGAAAAACGATTGTTACTATATATCTATTAAAAAGCATAAAATCTAGGATCTGGAAGAAACTCAAACACTCAAAAAATCAGAAAAACATTCCCCTTTTATAAGTGTGGAAAAACGTGATTGGACACTTTTCATAAGAAGGATACGGGCAGCCAGGAGACATATGAAAATTGCTCAGCCTCATTCATCATCAAAGAAATGCAAATGAAACCACTTTGAAATAACACATACACCCTATAAGACTGGCCATCATTAATAAAACAAACAATAACAGATGCAGATCAGGATTTGGGAAGAAATAAATGCTTCTGTACTGCATGTGGACTGAAAAGTTGAGCAACATCTTTAGAAAATGTGTAGTGGTTTGTAAAGGGACTAGATCTTGACCTACCATGTGACTCAGTAATTACCCTGTCGATAATATACCTGGAGGAACACAAATCATTTTACCAAAAAGATACCTACACAAGTATGCTTTTTGCAGCTCTAATCACAATTGCAATAAAACATGGTACCAACCATGTTGCCCATCAAATCTGGAATGGATAAAATAAATGTGGTATATAGACAGTGGAATATTATGCAGCCATTAAAAAGGACAGAAAAAGGATTTTGCAGAACATTTGATGGATATGAGGAAGGTCGTTTTCAGTAATTTATCACAGAAACAAAGAACAGATTTCCGTATGTCCTCACTCATGAACTGAATTTGATCATTTATAGTGCTGTAAGAAAGTGATTGGCAGTAGTGGATAACTGTTTACAGGGGGGTGAGACTGACAGTGGAGGGATATGATAAGGAAGGGTGGGGAATACCTCATTAACCAGGGACCCTGTAAAATCAATGTTTGTGTATCTAACTCTGAATTGTAACTCACATTTTTTAAAAAATTAAAATAAATAAATAAATAAATAAAAGAAATATGTAAAACATGCAACTGACTTTATGTGTTTATTACTTTTTTTTTACTATAAAACTGGTGACTACTCAGGGATGATCCTAGAAATGTTCATTATGCAGGGATTGATTTTTAACAAATTTTATAATACTCCAAGATAACTCCTTTTTTTTTTAATGCGTTGGAATACATGGTATAATTCTACCTCCCAAAATGAAAACAAAAGTGTTTCTCACATAAATTCTGAATGTTTTATTCTGCCTAAATTTAAACTTGTTGAGATTCCAGATCTATATCATTTTTAAAAAACTGAACCTAGAAATTCATGTACCTAAGTGCTATTCAGAAGGCAGAAAGCAAAAAAATCTTAATTATTTTAGAAAATAAAACAGTACTGTAAAATTTTAAAACAGCTTTTTCCATTCTGAAAATTTGTGTACATTTTCTTGGTGCACTCTATATTTTCAGCTTGTTAATCTTGATAAAAGTTACAGATGAGAGCCGGGGTCGGTGGCTCAGCCTGTAATCCCGTGCCTTTGGGGAAACTGAGGTGAGTGAATTGCCTGAGCCCGCGGGTTCAAGACCCCCTGGGCAGCGAGACTCATCTCTACAATAATCAAAATATCAGCCCGGGGGTGGTAGCGCATGCCTGTAATTCAGCTACTTGGGAAAGGGTGAGGTAGAAGGATCACCGAAGCCCCGCAGGCGAGGCTGCGGGGCCGAGAGCGGCCACTGCACTCCAGTCTGGGTGACAGAGTGAGACTCCAACTCAAAAAAAAAAAAAAAAAAAAGTTACAGATGTGCAATCCTTAGAGAAAGTTTTCCCTTATATATTTTAAGGAAAAATAAAATCAAATTTTTTATATTTTAACCCAATTTTTATTTTTATAAGAGTATGTCCATTGAATCCCTAGTATTTTTTTCTACCTAAGTAATGTACTCTGCAAGAAAATATCCCAAATTAAAACTGATACTTTTAGTCACCAAGTCTTTAAAATGAAGCACATAGAAAAAAGAGAATTTGATGCCCAATATATTAAAAAACAAAATAACATGGAGATTTGCAAAGTAGTAAGTATTTGGTATCTGCATTAGTATAAAAATTTAGATAATTGAAAATTCTGGAAAGTTGATTATGATCGTAGCAAAAGCAATGATCAAATCCTGTAGGAAAAACTGCTCACCGGCTGTTACACCATACTAAAAACAGCCAAAAGTTTCTAAACTAAAGAAACTGGTAAAATATTATTTGGTTGGGCTCTAACCAAGCCCCCACAGGACTCCGTGACCATAATGATAGAAGACTACCTTTTGGCCAACCACCTCAGGTCCCTCCCAGTTTTGGTGCTTCTTGGTCCTCTCAATATAGACTGCTATAAAAAAATAAAAAAGACGTCCGGGTTCAGTTGCTCAGCTTGTAATCCTGCGCCTTTTGGAGGTTGAGATGAGTGGATTGCCTGAGCCCGTAGGTTCGAGACCCATCTGGGCAGCAAGGCCTGTCGGGGTGCCAGCCCTGACTTAAGAGGGAAGGGTTAGGACCCGCACCGGAGAATCTCGATGGCGAGAAGAGACCACTCAGAGGCAGTTCTTCTGGGAACAGTCTGATCAGGACTGAAGCCAAATTTTATTCGGACTCCTTCCAACTTATATACCATTTTTCATACCCTCCAGCAGTGTGCAATCACTTGCTGGGGGCGTACAAACTCCATGATGTATATTGCGCTTTACAAACTGTGCATCACAAGACCATCACGAGACTTGCAAGCTCCAAGCAGACAGTTTGAACTCCATGATGCCTGATGTGCCTCACAAATCTCACGTCAAGGTCACAGGTGCACAATTTCAATACAGTTCGTTCCAAAGTGTCTTCCGTAGTGTTCAACAAATCATTCATATTACACTCTTTGTTCTAAACCCTGATTAATACAAAAACTTTCTTAGTTAACTCTAGGTTCAATCCAAGTTTACTGACTCCTAATATTTTTTAATGATTGATATCAACTTAACATTATATTAATAATCTATAAATTTACTTAAATGACTTAATTTTTATGTATTCCATTAACCTATTATGATTCAACATAGTGGCCTGTAATTCTATAACAATTAATTCAAAACTTATTTCTTATCATGACTTATGAGTTTCATGATCTAGTGATTGGACTTTAATACTATACTATATCTCATTAAGCTAATACCTTATCATTAAACCTTATAATTATCATTGATGTATGATTTTAAAATCATAACACTATAATTCTCTTCGGGGTCCCGCCCCACAAGGGTCGTGAGATATGTTGAAGGGAGAGACAGATAGGCGACGACGACGATCATATACCGGACACCTGCTTCTTGAACAGATGACAATTTAATGCTAGTTAATACAGAGCTTTTATACCATTTTTGAAGGGCAAGACAAAGAAAACTGTTTCACATACATATCTTTTAAAAGTTACCAGCTAGTGGTCTTAGTAGCAAACAAACCAAGATTCCAGTGGCTTTAGTTAGCAAATAAGCCTGAAATCTCATAGGCATTAGACAAGTCCTATTCATAAAACCAACAATGACACTCTCAGTTCAATGTCCCAAATTACAAATGTTTCAAGAAAGCTTCTTTAAGTGTATATTTCTTTATGTGTCAGGAATATTCTCATCTTAGGCTCTTGTGTTCTTCAGAGTCCTGTGATCGCCTTCCTTGTCCAGACGTCCTCATTACTTTTCTCTTATCTTGCAGTGCTTGTTTCTAAAGAGAACTCAAAAGAAGCTTTTAGTAATGTTTCCCAGGCCCTCAAGGTTACTTTCTGTTTTAGCTGATCTGTCATAAAAGTGTCTAATTATTATATTATGAGTTCAGTGAAAACCTACTCTATAAATGTTAACTTAGAGTTTTAACTATAGAATTAAGTAAAAACCTTAACATTAATCTTTATCCTAAGTCAGTGTAAACAGTGTTATAAGTCACCTACATAACTCCTAGATAAGTGGTAGAAACTTATAATGAATTCATAAGGAACTCATTATAAACTTGTGCTTCTAAAAATCCTTATGTCTACACACTAAACTGCATAGTTCTAAATCAAATAAGGAGTGGATATACTCATATCATTTATTACTTAAGCAATGTCTAGTAACTTATAACCAAGTGAAATAAAGCATTCTTGATGTGCTTCAGAGTTTAACCCTTGCATATGTTAGAAAAGGCCAAGTGGCATAGTGGGAAAAATGGAAAAATAAACCATGATGTTTCCAGGTTAGCTGTGAGCACTTCACATAAACATGCCATTTTCTTCTTCCACGACTGCACAGAATTCTTCAGTGGTATCAAACAGCAAAGGTGAAGGACAGAAGGGCCTCAGCTTCCTGGGCTCGCCCTGCGGCCCGGGGTCTTCGGCCCACCCAGACCCTGTCAATCAGGTGGACCTCCAAGGCTGGCTCCCAACAATTCTCATTCTATTCTAATAAAAGTACGACTTTAAACCCAAAACTTAAATCTTTTTTCCTAGTATATTAATACATGGCTACGTGTAAAATTTCCTATTGTCATATTAGAAGCAAAAACAACACCATTGGGAAAGTTTCGGTATACGAATCAAAGGATCTTAAAATTGGCCTATAGGAACAGGAACTAAAGTCATAATATGAGAAAAGGAAACTTTAAAAGCTTAAACAAAACCTAAAAGTTTTCTATGAATGCTTATTACTGTTTAAATCTTTCTGATGGAAATTGTATCGTCTTAAATGAATGTTTTATCCAAACAAGTCTATTCTAAAAATCAAATAGTAGCTGTCACACTCTTGGATTATGGACTGCACAGTTACCATGGCAATGGCCACGGGCTGAAGCAAACAGAGTTTCGGCATGTAACGAAACTAGAAAAAACGTCCTGCCTGGCTAGAGGCAGGGCAATAAAACTATTATGATAATTTAGTTTCTAATCTTAATCCTAGGAGAAACTGCCTCTGGGAACAAGAGCTGACTCACCAGTCTACCAGGAAATAGAAGTTAAAAATATCTAGAAAGAAGTAAAACTTAGAAGGGACAAGGTCATAATTCTGCTGTGCAACTTCCCATCAGGTGTATAGAGATTTTACTTATAAGTTTTACTGCCATGTATGCACACAGGTCACTAATCACACGCCAATATTATAGGTATAACTGATATCCTATGTCAGAGGAGATCTTCCAGATGGGCCTTTACAGGCCTCAGCCATGTAGCTATAGATGTTGGCTCCCAACAAAGACCTCATCTCTATCATAAATGAAAAAATCAACCAGACGTGGTAGCTCATGCCTGTTGTTCTGGCTACTTGGAAGCCTGAGGTAGAATGATCACCAGAGCCCAGCAGGTCGAGGCTGCAGTGGCCGGGAGTGGCCACTGTACTTCAGTCTGGGTGACAGAGTGAGACTCCAACTCAAAAATAATAATAAAAAAAGACTACCTCGTTTAGAGGATTCTTGAATGGTCATTTAGCCCTGAGATATTTTTGGATATGTGTGAACACATGGTTCTCTTCACTTCTTGGGAATGAAATCCACCTTGTCTACCGCATTTGGCAGAGCACTGTACACAAGTGCTTGAAGCCTAAGGATTGCTCAGTAGTCAAGGTCCCTCCCATTATGATGTCAAAGTTCTGAGGCTATGTCATAAATGACAATTTGACATGCTTGTGTACTTGACTTTACTTACCTCTTTTAATGTAAAAATTAACCTTTTAGTCAATCTACAGATTCAATGAAATAACCATTAAGTTAACATCATTCTTTTCAGACTTGGAAATTACAATAAACAATCATGAATAACCAAAGGAATTTTTATCTTAAGAAACAAAGCGAGGAGTCTTCACAGTTCCAGACTTCAAACTGTAGTGTATGTTTCTGTAGGGAGCCGGCCGTGGAGGCCTGCCTGAGTGTTAGGGATCCAGGTGGTCTGTGGACCCTGAGACCACCAGGTTGTGTTTAGGAGCTGAAGGCCCATTCCCTCCTCCTTTCTTTTTTATTTGGCATGACCCACTAGCAGGGACTTTGATGATCTAAGCAGTGGAATATTATGCAGCCATAAGAAAGGACAGGTATAAGGATTTTGCAGAACGTTTGATGGATATGAGGTAGGTCATTTTCAGTGATTTATCACAGAAACAAAGAACAGAGTTACATATGTTTCTCAGTCATGAACTGAACTTGATCACTTATGTTGCTGTAAGAAACTGAATGGAGTTAGTGGAAACCTGTTTAGGGGGACGGGTGAGATTGTCAGTGGAGGGAGACTGCTAAGGAAGGGAGGGGCATACCTAATCACCCAGTGACCCTGCATAATCAATATTTTTTATACCTAACTGTGAATTGTACCCCAGATTTTTAAAAAAATTAAAATAAATAGATAAACAAATAAATGAAAGCTGTCAAACATTCAACTGACTTCATTTGTTTATTCTATATTTTATTTATTTTGTCTTTAAAAATGGTTAAAATTCAGGGTTGGGCCAAGAAATGCTCATTATGCAGGGTTTGATTTTTAAAGAATTCTATAATACTCCATTGATAACTCCTATTCCTTTGAATACATTGGAATACATGGTATAATTCCGCCTTCAAAATTAATGACTACAGTGTTTCTCACATAAAATCTGAATGTTTTATTCTGCCTAAATTGAAACTGTTGCGATTTCAGATCTGTATCATTCTTAGAAAAACTGAACCTTGAGATTCAGTGTACCTAATTGGCTCTTGAGAATGCAGAATGCATAATACATCTTTTTTTCATAATCAATATTTTTTATTATGATTTTGTGTGTTACAGTTAATGTTTAGGTATACAATTATGTTTCTTTCAGGCACCCTGTTGATAAGAGTTGTTTCCCCATCCCTAGACAGATTGCTACTGTTAATCCCATCTCCCTCCCCCCCCATAATTTCCCAGTACTGTCAGTCATTTTCTTATAGTATTACATTGGCTGTTCAAGGTCGTTGCATGAGTAAGAATATGTGATACTCGGATCTTTGATTCTGTGAGAGGTCACTCAGTATTATAGACTCTAGTTGATCCAGGTTGCTGCGAATTTCATGATTTTTTTTTTAATGGCTGCGTAGTACTCTATTGTGTATATGTACCACATTTTTAAAATCCAGTCCTCTTTTGATGAGCAGTTTGGTTGTTTCCAGGTTCTTGCTATTGTGAACAACGCTGCAATAAAACATAACGTGTGCAGGTATCATTTTTATAGGGTGATTTGAGTTCTTCAGGATATATTCCCAGTAGGGGATTGTGGGGTCATATGGAAGGTTGGTATTTAGAGCTATTAGAAATCGCCACACTGTTTTCCACAGAGGCCACACTAGTTTACACTCCACCAACAGTGTAGAAGTGTTCCATTTTCACCACACGCTCTCCAGCAGCTTTTGTTTTTTGAGTTGTTGAAAATTGCCATTATTACTGGAGTTAGGTGGTATCTCAGTGTGGTTTTGATTTGTATCTCCCTGATGATTAGTGAGGTTGAACATTTATTCATTTGTCTGTTGGCTGTTCAGATGTATTCTTTTGTGAATTGTCTGTTCATATCTTTTGCCCATTTTATGATGAGGTTGTTTGATTTTTTTCTTTTAAGCACGTTTCAATTCCTTGTAGATCCAGGATGTTAACCTTTGTCAGACCTGGAGTTGGCAAATACTTTTTCCCAGTCTGTAGGCTGTCTCCCTGCTCTCTTGATGTTTTCTTTGGCTTTGAAGAAGCTTGTCAGTTTAATAATGTCCCATTTGTCTATCTTCTCTCTTATGACCTATGGGTTTTGGGTTTTGTTCAGGGATTGGATGCCAGTTCCGATTTCCATGAGGGTATGTCCTTCATTTTCTGAGGTTCTTATGGTTTGAGGTTTTACATTTAGATCTCTGATCCAATTGGAGTTAACCTTTGTGCATCGGATAGATAGGGGTCCTTTTTCAATCTTCTGCATGTGGTCAACCAGTCTTCCCAGTACCATTTATTGAAACAGGTTCTCCTCTCCCCAGTAGTAGGTGGTGGAGGCTTTGTTGGAGATAAGTTGGTTGAGAAATTGAGGTTTTGCTTCTGGAATCACAATTCTATTCCATTGATCTATATGCCTGTTTTTATACCAGTACCAAGCTGTTTTGGTGATTGTACATTTATAGTAAAGTTTGAAGTCTGGTAATGTGATACCACCTGCTGTGTTTTTTTTTTTTTTCCTGAGGATTGTTCTGGCTATTCTTGGACGTTTGTGTTTCCATATGAATTCTTGTGTTGTTTTTTCTAGGTCTGAGAAGAATATTGCTGGTAATTTGAGGGGCATTGCATTGAATTTGTAGATTGCCTTTGGTAAGATGGACATCTTCACAATGTTGATTCTTCCAATCCATGAGCATGGGATATTTTTAAACTTGTTTGTGTCAACTTTGATTTCTTTGAGCAGTGTTTTGTAATTTTCATTGTAAAGGTCTTTCATGTATCAGGTTAGGTAGATGTGAAGGTATTTCATTTTTTTGTGGCTATTGTGAATGGGATTGTGTTTTTCATTTGGGTTTCTGCTTATTTACTATTGGTGTAGAGAAATGAGATTGTCTTTTGTACATTTATTTTGTGTCCTGAGGGCTTGGGAAAGGCCTTTATCAGTGTAAGGAGGTGTTTGAGATTCTCTTGGTTTTTCAAGGTACAATCATATCATCTGCAAAGAGAGATAACTTGACTTCCTCTTTTCCTATTTGGATACACCTGATTGCCTCCTCTTCTCTGATTGCTTGAGCCAGAACTTCCAATACTACATTGAACAGGAGGGTGAGAATGGGCATCTGTTCCAGTTTTCAGGGGAAAAAGGTTCCAATTTTTGTTCATTTAGGAATATGCTGGCTGTGGGTTACTCGTAGATGGCTTTTACTGTTTTGAGGAATGTTCCCCGTATGCCTAGATGTTCAATGGTTTTTATCAAGGTGGTGCTGGATTTTATCAAAAACTTTTTTTTGCACCTAATGATATAAGCGTGTGGTTTTTG
>JAPVLO010002410.1:0-35667 GCA_027257055.1 Cephalopachus bancanus
TCGCCGGAGCCCAGCGGGTCGAGGCTGCGGGGGCCCGGGAGCGGCCACTGCACTCCAGTCTGGGCGACGGAGTGAGACTCCGACTCAAAAAAAAAAAAAAAGAACCCCAAGAACAGTTTTTATATTTTATTTCCACATTGGAAACTAGTCAGATTTGCTTCGGCCTCGAAGAGCATGTTTATGTAAAATTAAGTGAATGCAGCAGCGAGCTGCACTTTTTTTCTAAATGGGAAATGGGTTAGACCAGAACAACCATCTCTAATTATTAGAAACATTTAGAATAATTGTCAGTAATGATCTTTATTAGTCATAAAAAGGGAAGCACTTCTTAAGTCTTCCACAATGCTCTGATCTTTTGCCAGGCGTGGCTTACTCGTCTCTACCTTATTGTAGAATAAGGTGTGGTTCGCACGTGGCCCCCCACTCAGAGCCAGCACTGGGCACCTTCAAACAGCCGGCAGATGCAGGTCCAAGACAGTCCAGCACCCAGCATGCATTCATGAGGTCGCATCTGGACACCGATCAAGGCAAGAACAAAAAAGTCCACAGGCGTCTGGGGGTTAGTAACCTTCTCCTGTGCCTGCCACTGCCCAGATGTCTCTGATTTGTGGCAGTCACATCTGCATTGTGTCACACCACTGATTTGTTCCTAGGAACTGTGAAAGGGCTGACCATTTCAGATGACAACTCTCCTAAATAAACCAGGCCCATCTGAGGTCATGGCCGTGGGCAGAGCGAGTCACGTGCTTGCCCTGTGCCATGGCTTCTTGAGTGGGCGGAAGACAACCGGAATTTCTGTGGCGATTCCAGTGTCATGTCTGGAACGAGTCAGATCCACTCAGCCACAACCCAAGTGAAGAGAATATGCCAAGATGAAAATCGTGATTTGCTTTTTCCTGAACCGTGTCAACCGCCACACACCACAGGCGGTTTGTTCCAGGAAAGAGAGGACGGTGGCTGGCCTGCAGGACCTGATTCCGTCTCCCATCACCCCTGAAGTCCTTGGCCTTGATGGCCGGCTCACACGCCAGGCTTCCTGGAGCCCAATGCATCATCAGCGTGGTTGTCTTTGTTCTGAGACACAGCCGCCCCAGGACACGGCGCCCACGTCCACTCTTGTTCTCTCGGGACAGACACAGCAGTGTCCCACTGTGTGACATCACCTCTCTGTGGTGTCACACAGTGGGACACTGCTGTGTCTGTCCCGAGAGAACAAGAGTGGATGTGTGGCAGCTGCAGGGATGTGGAG
The DNA here is from genome assembly GCA_027257055.1 of Cephalopachus bancanus. Taxonomy (NCBI): domain Eukaryota; kingdom Metazoa; phylum Chordata; class Mammalia; order Primates; family Tarsiidae; genus Cephalopachus; species Cephalopachus bancanus. The sequence goes on from JAPVLO010002410.1 coordinate 1,250, forward strand.
ACGGGACGCAGCGAAAGCCGCTCGGGTTGTAGTGACACACCATGAGGACATCTCCCAGGAGGCTGTGAAATCAAAATGTTAAAAGGGGTGGGGGGGAGTTACAAAATGAAGATTTAACCTAATAGGGCTTGAGAAAAACTGACAAAATACGTGATACAGTGGACGAGGCAGGACTTGGGGCTAAAGTTCAAGTGAAATTTAGATTCCAGTAAACTAAATCCCTAGAGAAGAGATGGAGCCAAGCAAATGCTAGAAACTTGGTTGCAAATTGCTCAAGTTTGAACCAAGAAGGCCAAGCCTGTGGGGTGATGGGAAATAGAAACCCAGGCATTCCAAGAAGGATACATCGTCTCCCCACCAAAAAAGCTTAGAAGCGCAATTAGCAAAGGGAACGTGGGAAAGCAGGAGCCCAGGGCTGCACAGAGGTGGGCCCGGCTGGCGGCAGGAGCAGCTCGAGAGCCCACACCTTGTCTCGAGCGCTCTGTGCCCATCAACATGTTCCCAACCTTGCTGGGCCTGTGAACCCGTCCGCCAGCGGAAAACCGATCATGGCTGCCACGTAGTATTGTGAAACTTGGAAGGGCTACCAGAAATGGTGCCTGGTGCCTAACATGACCACACTGTTTTATTCTGTTGAAGTTGAGAGATCCAGTTAGTCATTTATTTGGAACAAAAAGGGGAACTTTAGGGAGAACCTGACCAAATGAGACTGCGATTCCACCCTTAGGGAAGCCGAGTGTTGTTGTATGCTTGTTATTTAAACTTACTTCTCCTTGGGTCACTTTTATTTATTTATTTATTTTTTTTTTTTTTTTCTTTTTTTGAGTTGGAGTCTCACTCTGTCGCCCAGACTGGAGTGCAGTGGCCGCTCCCGGCCACCGCAGCCTCGACCTGCTGGGCTCTGGCGATCCTTCCACCTCAGCCTTCCGAGTAGCCGGAATTACAGGCATGCGCTACCACGCCCGGCTGATTTTTTTATTTATTGTAGAGATGAGGTCTCGCTGCCCAGGCGGGTCTCGAACCTGCAGGCTCAGGCAATCCACTCACCTCAGCCTCCCAAAGGTGCAACATTACAGGCTGAGCCACCGAGCCCGGCTTTGGGTCACTTTTAAATGACTTTCCTCTCTGTATATCTTGTCGTCCAGGATGACTCATGAATGTAGTGGCCTATGTCTTAACTTCGTGTGCTCCTAACAGAGTTAGGTACCCTTAGCAGAACTTGGTAAATACTGGCTAGATTTTTAAGGATGCAGAATTTCAAATTTATCCCACTGGCAACCATTTACACATTAACAGTGGTTAGTTGTGTCATTTCGTGTGTTTTTGGTGCCACTTTGGAGGACCCAGATGGCCCTGGCAGAGGAATCTGGATACACCGCAGAGGGAGAGGAGGCCCCAGAAGAACCTGTAGCCGGGAAGTCGGATGGCAGAGGCATGTTTACTGAAAAAGTTTGAAGAAAGTAAAAGAGAGGCACACCGGCAGTGGGGAGAAGGCAAGAGAGGGCCGCCCAGGCTGGTGCCCCAAACCTGCAGGAGAAGCAGAGGCATCGACAGCCTCACAGGGGGCCCTGGAGCTTGGAACTTGGACCCCAGAGCCTGGTTACCGGAAGACTTAGAGATGGCGTCCAGGATGCTTATCCTTGTCTTTAGCCCAATGCGAAGGGAACAGCCTGGATGAGCAGAAGGCAGGGAAGAGCCCAGCAGGTGAGGCAACCATCAGTTGGCAGTTTCAGACAATAGCTGCTTTTCTGCTGGGGCGGGAGGAGTGGGAGAGAGAAGAGAAGAGAAGAGAAGAGAAGAGAGAGAAGAAAGGGAACACTAGTCCAAAGGTCCTGGTTCTGAGGGGCTGGACAGGCTTGGCTGAGCAGGGCGGGCAGTTTGCTTCGATGGAGAGGCAAGAGCAGGGTGGGCAGAGGGAGGAAGGAGGGACAGGGCTGGGGTCAGGGCGTATGGCCTGCATTGCCTCCTAACACTTCTGTGTGTCTGTAAGAGATTATGAGTGTGTGTGTGTGTTCGTTTGTTCTCTGGCTGAAACCACGTTTCTGAACTGTAGTCATCGTCAGAGTTTTTGAAAGCTACTGATGTGACAATGAGATGGGCGTGGTATTATTTGTGGAAATGACATTGGACCAGCAGCCAGGTGAGTCAGCTTCCCACTCACAGGTGAAGGTGGGCTTTGTCTTGATCTGGAAAAATCACCCTGTCCCTTTTCATGGAGTCTGCAGTCCCTGCACACGTGCAACAGGGCTTCGTTTAATTCAGAGCTCCTAATTTTGTTTTGTTTTGCTGTGATCATTTTCTTTTTTTTTTTTTTTTTTAGTTGGAGTCTCACTCTGTCGCCCAGACTGGAGTGCAGTGGCCGCTCCCGGCCACCGCAGCCTCGACCTGCTGGGCTCCAGCGATCCTTCCACCTCAGCCTTCCAAGTAGCGGAACTACAGGTGCGCGCTACCATGCCTGGCTAATTTTTGATTTATTGTAGAGATGAGGTCTCACCAAGTTGCCCAGGCGGGTCTCGAACCCAGGGGTTAGGCAATCCACTCACCTCAGCCTCCCAAAGGCACGGGATTACAGGCTGAGCCACCGAGCCCGGCATGATCATTTTCTTAAAATCATACATTGAATCTAATATTGTTGCATCTCATTTTGGACAGTAAGTACGAGTTAATTTGGGGCAAGAGGCACTAAGTGGCCTGGGTGATTTTTTGTTTCATTTCCCCTTCTAAAGGGAAAGATTTGCCAACTTTGATATCCTCGGAGATTACTTGACATAAATCCTCAGAGCCACCTTAAATGGTTTTGAAAGATTCATAGTTTCTCTCATGTGATGAACATATGATGCTTTTACTTGGAAAGAGGAAGAAAAAAATGCTTACAGTTTCACTGTGAACTTTAAACAATTCCTATAACGATTAGCTGTCGATTCAGAAATTATAAATAAAACTGCTTTATCATCCACTTTACTGAAACACTGTATCCTGTGATGTTTCCATCTTTGTTGTTCCAGGGATTTGATGTTTATCTTTTGCTCCTTTGTCAGAAACAGCTGTGAACCTTAGCTCTGAATATGTATTGTTCTGTATCAGTTGCAGTGATCTCCAGTGTTGGCAATTTTGCATTATGCATGGACGATATGGATTTGCCTTGCTTTTAGTGGTATGAGCACAGGCTTTGGAAGCAGACACACCTGGGTTTGAAACTAATCCTGATTCGCAGAAACACTGTGACTTAAAAAGACATGTAAACACTCATGCTTAACTGTAACATGGAATAATGAAAGCTCTTAACTTACAGAGCTATTGTGAGGTCTCTGTGAGGTGAATGTGAAGCCAAATGTGGCTAAGATAATGCCAGTATTCACCATATCACACTTGTTTTCTCTTCATGAGGATGAGACCACATTTCCACTCCAATGCATGAGTCCATGTGATTAGACACCGGCTGGGAGGCTGCCATGGGGACACGCGTGCTAGGTGATGCAGCCACAAGATAAAGGAGGTTTGCCCAACCCACAAAAGACTTTATGTGAGGGGGGAAAATCAACCTTTATTTGTAAAACTGCTGAGTCTCTGTTGGTCCTGCCTAGCCTATCCTGACAAATGCATATAATAAGCAACTAGTGAACTTTGGCATTTAAGGTATCTATGAGCCAATATAGAATGATTGAACATATATTATTAAGAGAACAAAGTAGTAAAGTATATCCTGCATTTTGTGTAAGAAAGAAGAAGTTTTAAAATGTGTGTGTGATGTTATGATTGTAGGTACATGTTCGTTTTTATCCATGATTCTGATGCACGATGCCCATATCCCTTGTTTTGGTCTTTTGTTAAGATGTTGGGGCGCTTCAGGCCTCGGGAGGTACAGTCCTTCGGACCTCTTCCCCTGTCTTCCTTCCACCTGCTCAAGGCAGGATTGTGGGTCAAAAGGCCCTTATTCTAGAGAGGGTCCTGCCCTGTACCCTAGAGGAAGGCCTGTTACACAGGGAGGCCAACAAAGGTCTGGACGGACAGGCTTTGCCGCGTTGAGCTCATGCACTTGTCAAATCACATTTCACATGATTGTTAGTCATGCCTCTGTGATGAAACCTCTATGATGAAGCCTCCATGAGAACCCAGAAGGATGGAGTTGGAAGAACTTGTGGATGGCTGGACACATGGACATTCCAGAGGGTGGCGTCCAGGGAGGCGTGGAAATTCCACACCTGTTCCCCACACCTTGCCCTGTGCATCTCTTCATCTGTATAATTTTTTTTTTTTTTTTTTTCAGTTGGAATCTCACTCTGTCGCCCAGACTGGAGTGCAGTGGCCGCTCCTGGCCATCGCAGCCTTGACCTGCTGGGCTCCGGTGATCCTTCTGCCTCAGCCTTCCGAGTAGCTGGAACTACAGGCGTGCGCTACCACGCCTGGCTAATTTTTTGGATTTATTGTAGAGATGAGGTCTTGCCAAGTTGGCCAGGGGGGGTCTCAAACCCACGGGCTCAGGCAATCCACTCACCTCGGCCTCCCAAAGCATGGGATTACAGGCTGAGCCACTGAGCCCAGCCCATATGTATAATTTCTAATATCTTTTATAATAAACTGTTCAATGCGTTTCCATGAATTATTTGAGCTACTCAACAAATTAATTGAATCCAAAGGGGGGATAGTCAGGGCGACCCCTACCTGAAGCCCATCAGTCAAAAGCTCCAGAGGCCCAGACTTTGGTGTCTGGGTGGAGGGCAGTCTTTTTTATTTTATTTTTTGGAGTCAGAGTCTCCCTCTGTCGCCCAGACGAGTGCAGTGGCCGCTGCCAGCCACCACAGCCTCGACCTGCTGGGCTCCGGCGATCCTTCCGCCTCAGCCTTCCGAGTAGCCGGAACTACAGGTGCGCACTATCACGCCCAGCTAATTTTTTTATTTATTGTAGAGATGAGGTCTTGCCAAGTTGCCCAGGCAGGTCTTGAACCCGCGGGCTCAGGCCATCCACCACCTTGGCCTCCCAAAGTGCTGGGATTACAGGCTGAGCCCCCAAGCCCAACCCTGTTTCCGATTTAATTGCAGGAAGCCGGGAGGGCGCCTGCTTTGTGGGGTGTGGGGAAAAGCACACATTTGGTCACAGACGTCTTCTGTGCTGACTCTTGCTGTGTTGGTGTGAGAAAGAGGGAACACTCTGGATGGCTGAAATAAAACGCACTTGCTTGCCTTTTGGCTGTCGCTGTCGTCGTTTTTGGAGTCGGAGTCTCATCCGTCGCCCAGGCTGCAGTGCAGTGGCACTCTCACGGCAATCCCAGCCTCGACCTGCCGGGCTCCGGCGATCCTTCCGCCTCAGCCTTCCCAGTAGCTGGGACGACAGGCGCGCGCTACCACGCCCGGCTAATTTTTTTGATGTATTGTAGAGATGAGGTCTTGCCAAGTTACCCGTGCTGGTCTCAAACCTGTGGGCTTAGGCAATCCACTCACCTTGGCCTCGCAAAGTGCTGGGATTACAGGCTAAGCCACTGAGCCCAGCCTGCTTACCTTTGGGAAAAAAATACAAGAAAGGAGAAACCAGAAACTAATGAAAATGGTTGCCTATCCTCATAGGCAGATTGGAACAGAATGATGGTGCTATGTGCATGGGAGTGAGATTTTTCTGATTAAACTTTGTTATACAATATTGATTTTTGAGCCATTTATTTTATATGTTCTGAAATAAAAGTAAGTTCTAAAGGGAAATGTCTTCAAAATTGGACCTTAAACGAAACAAAAGACCCAACTCTATAAAATGTACGACTGAACCAGCAAGGAACGAAGTTGTTTTGGGTAACGTGAACACACTCCTCTAACTCTACACGTATTAATATTATTGGGGGGAACCAGGAATGTCTCAGAATAAGAGGAAAAAGATACAGTACTTTAAAACACCTTAAAGTAAAGACTGCCGGTTACATTCCAATAGCAGCAGGGCCGCCTACTATTCTGTCGTCTGTGTTTTTCATTTGTACCGAACGTGGTCTCCTACTTGTGTTCCTGAAAGCGCCTGTGGGCAACACCTCCCTAGTGGCAATGAACACAACCAGCCCTGATGTCTCGCACGCCCACCGTGCAAGGGCGCAGGCAAGAATAAGCAGTCGACACTAAACCATTGCACGACAGTAGCTTGACCACAGGCTATTTCAACAGGGGCAAAGTACGCCCCACAAATCATGTAGTAGTTTCAAAGGGGAAAACGTTCCTCTTTGACTGGATTCGACTTATACCGCCCCACACAACTGTTCAGCCCTACCTGTTTGGGGACTCATTTGCCCTGGTCCTGGGTAAAGCAGCACCAACGACAGAAGTAGGGCTCCAGCTTCCACCAGATCACCTTGCCACCTGTTACGACACGTGCTTCTGTCTTTGGCAAGGCTGTGATTGCATCCACTAGGGCAGGAGCGGCAGCAACTCCCATGCCCAGGTACAGCAGGACCCATGGGCACCCCAGGCTTCCCAGTGGCTGCCCGGAGGCGCCTAGAAGCACAGTCCTGAAGTGCAGGTGCATTAACACCCCGTGAGTTCTGTCCCATAGAAGGGCTCTTCTGAGAGGCCCTGGTGTCGCACAGCACCTCTGGAGATGTCTCATGGTCAAGGACAGGCTATGTGCTGTTGATGCCACAGCCAGCTCAACAGTGGACCTTGTATTTCCCCCTCCTTTTCTGCCTCAGTTTCCGTTCCATCTTTCAAAGGATTGCACCCCTCTAAAACATGCAAACGTTGCCTCAGTAGATGTTCCCAGGCAAAGGCGCTTTTCCGTGGAGATCTGGCAGTCACTTTCTCTGCCAAGTTGTCCCCTGAGCATCACCGGAAGTACAAAAACTCGACACGTCGACCTCTTTGTGGGAGGTATATGAAGTATCCTTGGGGGAAAAATGTTTAACACAGATGGCATCAAGTCTCCACACCTAGTTTCCATTTTGAGGGAAATATAGGCTTAAAGGTAGAACGTAAAGGGCACCCCAGGAAACAATCAGACAAACCCAGAATGTGTGGTTTTCTCTACGGCAGCTGGCCCAGACTCTTCGATGTCAGAAATCAAAACCACAGAGAAGTAAAGATGGGGGAGATTTTCCAGATTATCCTCCAGGTGGAATCCACAAACTTTGATTAGATCGTGGGTAGGTGGGGAGGGGATATTGCATACTAGTTTTTAGGGGACACGGGAAAATTTAAATATGACTTTCATAATAGTTGTGACTGCAGAATGATAAGTTTCCCAGGTGTGACTGTGGTATTGTGGTTATACAAGAGTTGCTTTATTCTTAGGAGATTCATATGGAAGCAATTAGAAATCATGATGTCACACTGAGTACTTATTTTTGAAAATGGTGTGTTTGTACACAAAAGGACAGAGCAGAGAGAAAGCAGATATGGTAAAACATTAACCACTGAATCCAGAAGGCACTTGTGGTTCTGTTTTTTTGACATTTCTAACTTCTTCTAAGTTTTTGTAATAAAAAGGAGGGTGAATACAAAAATGCCTAACCGAATAAAATTAAGTATATATTTGTATTTGAAGAACTATTTTAAGCTATGTTTTATGTTCATGAACCAGTTTCAAGTGTGCAGTCAACACTTTACCAAGGACTAAATTCATCTGCCTCAAAATGGATATTCATTCCTAAATTGCTGGGCTTTTTGCCTCTCTCATGTCTCTCATGGCTTCCCAGGTAAAAATAATTTGATGTGGTCAGATGCAGTGGCTCACACCTGTAATCCCAGCATTTTGGGAGGCGGAGCCAAAAAGGATAGCCTGAGTCCACAGGTTCGAGATCAGTTTGGGCAACTTGGCAAGCCCTTGTCTCTATAATAAATCAAAAATGTAGCTGGGTGTGGTGGTACACACCTGCAGTTCCAACTCCTTGGAAGGCTGAGGTGGAAGGATCACCTGAGCCCAGCAGGTCAAGGCTGTGGTGGCCGTGAGTGTGCCACTGCACTCCAGCCTTGGTGACAGAGTGAGACTCCAACTCAAAAAGAAATTTAGGGCAACCTCTTCAGGTCCCCTCCCGCTCTGGGAGCTTTTCTATGCTCACAATAAATAATGTTTCCCCACCTAATAATAATAATAATTTGATGTCATTTCTGCACACCACATTCTTGTTGGCAGGATAATCACAAGTAGCACAGAGAACTGCTTCCTTGAAAGTTGGCTGCACTCAGCACAAAACTCAGCACTGAGGCCCTGCAGAATAATCCCCTGAGGTCGGTTTCCCTTGCTCGGGAGAGGCATCAGCTATCTTTTCCAGCATTCCAAATACTGCTTAGGACCTAGACGGGAGCAGCCTCTTCTCTGCAGCTGCGTTGGCAGCAGATGAGCTATTCCATACGGCAAATGCACGACATCTCACGCTTCTGTTATGAGCGCCACCTCTCGACTCACTGGAAAACACTTCCCTGACCTTTAATGCAAGAGTTTTGTTGGTTTGGATCACGCTTTCCGGGGTCATTCCCCGCCCCCCGCCCCCTAGACATGCCCAAGGTGCTCCCAGCTGGCCCCTGGCCACTGATCTGCAGTCCTTCCGCCCGTGACCGGTCCCAGGAAGCCTGTCCTCTTGGCCATCCTCCTGAGGCCGGCCAACTGCCTGGGCTCTGCTCTGCTCTGCTCTGGACTCCGAGGAAGTCCCCACGGGTCAGTCCTCTCCGCACGTCCAGGGAGGGGCCCTCCCGTGTGCCAAATGCTCCCGGTCCGCAGATGTCACCTCCTTTCGTAGAACTACCTCCTCAGTGAAGGCTGCGTTCACAGGAAGCAAACGACCAGATCCCAGTGACTTCACCCAAAAAAGCCATTGTTTTTCTCGCAGGTCAGCAGAGGCAGCTGTGCCTCAGGCTGGGAGCTGAGTCAGGGCGAGTCACTGTCTCTCACTCTCTGGCCCAGCGGCCACCTGGGGAGGCGGAGAGAGACAGACAGGGCCTCTCCAGGCCTCTGCTCAGAAATGACACAATCACGTCTGCCCACGTTCCACTGGCCACAGCGCCAAAGTTGTATGGACTCTCCACTTGGGCGGACCTGCCAAGGGCATGAGGGAAGGGAGAGTCACAGACAATGAGACATCCTCCCTCAGCTCCCTCGCAGCTTGGCATGCGCTCACATCTAAGCTCTGGCCAAAAAGACATGAGGAGAAGTGACGGACACAACCTCCGGGCCCCGCCCTTGGGAAGACCGGGCCCTGCCTTCCTCCTGCCCATTTTCAGGGGCCTGCTAGGACCACAGCAGTTGCCAGGGCCAGAGACAGACGGCACAGTCGTCCAGCCGATCTTGCCTCTTGGCTGCTGCAGGTCCCTCACGTGCTCTGCTGGGCTTTTACATCTCAGGTTTGGCATCTGGGAACCCTCACTAGCCCGCCATTCACTTATCCATTCATTCACTCATTCGACAGGTATGTGCCGGGTGTCTTCATGCCAGGCGTTGAGCTGGGCCTTGGAAAAGAGACTGTGACAAAACTGAACTTGGCTGTTCTGTATCTCAATTGTGGTGGCAGGTACACAAACCTGCACGTGTGAGAAAACTGCTTCGGACTACACACACACACACACACACACACACACACACACACACACACACAGAGCAATGCAAGTACAACTGGGGAATTAAACACCAAAGTCACTGATGACTTGGCAGCCCAGCTTCAACCCTCCAGGGGATGGCAGTGTGCCTGATTACAGAAGAGCAGTTGGGTAAGAGGATTTGAGGGCAGAGCTGCCTGGCAGGGATGCTCACCGTGGCCTGAGAGGTGAGAGGTATAAAGTTCTTTGTTGAGAAGGGTGTCCATATACACTATCATCCAAAGAGACACCTGTGGAAATAGTTGTGTTGCAGGGGGGTTAAAGACACAGTGGCCAGGTTCTTGGCGCCACAAAGAACTGGGCGAGACACACAGAGAGCAAAAGCAAAGAGTAGTTCATCTGGCAAGAGCAGCAGGGGTAGTACATTCCCAAGAGTGGGGCGGACCCAGCTGAAGAGCATCACAAGCGCCTCCAGCCAAACAAAGTCAGAACCTTTTAGGTTCTTTTCTGTTGAAAGTGGGCTCAATTTTGCAAAGCATGCAAAAAGAAAACGTTTCAACTAACCTTTCTGGGGTCAAATGCACTTCCTGGGGAAGGGGTAACATACCAGGTTACGGTGCCCGTTTCTGCCTGCCAGTCCATCATCTTAATTGTATGCATAAGACGCAGTTCATACGCATTAGCCTTGACTAGCTCTACTGCATGAACAGGTTACAGGAAGTTCAAGGAAGCCCCTTGTGTGCATGTGCCACACCTTGGGAATCTCCTTGGTGAGTTTTACAGGCGTTCTTATCTCGTTTCGGGAAGCGACCCGGCTTATGTTGCATCCTGGGAGGTCGACGAACATAGCAGTTTTATGGCTTCTTTCTTGCTTATGTTCTGCCCTTGAAGGCTGGTTAGCGTTTCCGTTTTATGGCTTCTTGTCTTTGAGATTCACCTCCCATGCTCCACCCTATCCCCTGCCTCAGTTGCATCGGGACTTGTGTGGCCACTCAGCTGGTCCCTCCATCTTTAAGCCACTGTGTTGTTGACTCTCCTTGTTACAGCAGCCCGTGAAATGCCACATCTGAACAGTTTGCTCAGTTTGCTCAGGCACATCAGAGATTCAGGGCAGAGGGGTGACGAGAGATGGAAAGAACAAAGACATGGTGAGCACTGGCAGGAAGCAACACAGGAACAGGAAAAAATTGCTGTGTGTCACATCAGCTTATAAAATAGTGTCCACTTTTACGATTGATGAGAAGCAACTTTTTAGATTCTGTCACTCTGCAAAGCTGCAGATTTCTCAACTGGGTCAGAGGTGAGCAAGCTCCAAACGTGGGCCAAAGTCCCGTGGGGACATGCACCCTAATGACGGAAATGGACTTTCATATACTGAGTGCTGGTGAGGGCCTGGTGTAGGGGATGCAGAGGACCACAAACTGTCTTCCTCAGAGCCGGGGTCTTCTGGTTGGGCAATGGGCCAAGCCGATGCACAAAAAGCAGCCAAACACACGAATGCAACAAGTCAGGCCTCCGCTTCTCTATCAGGAGACGGTTCAGAGCTGGCTGGTGTGTGGTGCCCAGCAATAATGACACTGCTTCACACAGTTCTCCGGGCACTGAGGCTGACTCTGCCATCGCTGGTGATACCCACCTGTATATCCAAGAGGTCACGCTGTTCCTTCCCAGACAGGTGGGAGGACAGAGGGAGCAAAGACTAAGAACTCTCCTCTTAAGGATGTCACCCGAAAGTTGCCCCTCACTTCTGTTCACATCCCATTGGCTTGAAGGTTACCAGCACGTGCCCTTCAAAACTCTAAATGCAGGAAGGGGAGGCGGGGTGCCTTAGAGCCCCCAGTAGTCTCTGCCACGCCAGCACCTTGCAGGTGATTCACATCACTCAGGAGAGTCTGCAAGGCCCGATTCCTCCCGATTGCTTCTCACCTCCATCCTCATCTCTTTGGGGCTCTAAAATTTTACCCCAAAACAAGTTACTCGGCTTCAAAAAGCCATTTTATGGAAGACCATTTTCCAGAAGATGGCTTACCAAGGTGGAGAGAGAAGCTCAAATCAGTGATGCAACTTAGCTCAGAGCATTCCTTACACCTGGGAGCTGTAACAAATACCGAGCCCAGGTTGTCCTGCCTGGAGGGAAGCCTAGGGAAGGGGAGTGTGACATCTGGAAGAGCCAGGCCAGCTCTGCACACCGGCGGTTCATTTGCTGTCCCACCTCCACCCCCATACCTCCGCCTACACCTCAGGCCAAACAGCTCCCGATCTCGGGAGAAAACAAGAATCCCAATATTAAAATCTCACGTTGCTTCAAGGGACGTACTTAGGCCACCCCCATGAAATGTCCTCAGAATGGGTGTGCTGGTACTATACTCTCCACCGGCATCATCAAACCCCTCCCCCACCCTGCCAGAGTCTTCGCTGGGACGGGGTGTGGAGTGAGGGGGGCTGGCTTCCTGGTATTCAGCCTTCACTTCCGACACCAGGATCCTGTCTGGCAGGTCTCATGGTCTCCCAGACCCTTATTCCAAGGCTTCCCTGAAACCAAGTTCTGGCCAATGTAGTGATCTGAGCGAAGCACGCCTCCGCTGTTCCTTCTGGAAGCTGCTTCGGACTGGGACGCGGCCTGGATGGGAGATCCCGGGCAGCCCTCCTGCCCCATGGGAGGGCAGCTGCACAAGGGGCATGAGTGGCAAGGTCATGGGAGCCCAGGTGGGTGCGGAGCCATCCGTCGTTGCAGCCTGGGCCTCTTTATCAGGCCTTTCCACTCGTCTGGGCCACCGTGATTTCGGGTCTCATCGTTCTTACTGATGTCCAGTAGGCTGGAATACTACCTTCCAGCTGTCACAGATAAGCAAGGTAGAACACCAAAGAAGTAGGAACAGATTTTATTTAATAACTGTTGCAATAGGGAGGAGGGTCCGGCGCGAACTCAACTTGGATTTGTATCATGATCACTGGGCATTTTCATTGGAAAATGAAGGAAGGGGGGCAGAGTCAAAGTCAGGCAGGGGAGATTCACAGTAAACTAGGGCCGGGACAAGGGGTTTTCGGTGATCTGGATTTGCAGCCTGGTGGGGGGATAGGGACCCACTCGCAGCCTCCTAGAGACCACCAGGGCAGTCAACAGTGGAGTCCTGACTGCCTGCAGCCTTCCCAGGTGGAACGTGAAGGGCCTCATTCATCTTGGGACCAAGGTCTGAGCTGCCAGGAACCACGTGCAGCGACGGTCTCTAGGTGCAGGACGTGGACAGGCCACTGCGCGCTGGGCATTCTGCCGTTTCACAGTCGCATTCCCCACCCCACCCCGGATTTCTGTGGGTAAGGGGAAGGGCTCCAGGACACCCTGGAGAAGCAGGCAGGAGAGCAAATGGACCTCGATGGCCCTGACTTGGCGGAAGAGTGAATGGACCAGGACAGCCTGGCCCTGAGGCCATGAAGGAGGAAAACAGACCAGGACAACCTCACCTGAGGTGGCCAGAATGGAAGTAGACAAGGACAGCCGGAGGCCTCAGGTGCTGGGAAAGCAAAGGGACCACATTCGACTGGTCGCTGCCCGTCTCCAGAACCCTTTTCTGCCCAGACAGAAAAGGTTCACAGGTGAAAATGGGGGTGCCAATAAAATGTACACATCTTAAGCAATGTTATCTATGTACTACTTTTAGTTCGCCACAATCGGAGGTGTCTGGACACTGACAGTACCCACTTTGAGCATCTCTTGTAATTGCAAAGGTCAAGCATGACTTGTATTCACCTTTTTTTGTTGGTATATATGGTTACAATTTTAATGCGGTTTTTCTTAAAATGCATAGGCCTTTTTTTGACATCCTCTGTATTTCAGACACGGCTGGGGAAAGAGGCGGCACCAGCGCCATCACCAGATCCTTACTATTAGTCGCTGTGTTACAAATTGGAGCAGGCTGATGAGTCAAAACCCAGCCTTGAAAGACTCTCTTGACCTCCGGAATCTGGGCCTGGAAAAGCCAGGGCCTTCTGTAGTAATGCAAACGCTCAGGCACCAGGACCTACTGAAGCAGAAACTGGAGCTCAGAAGCCTCTGTTTTAACCAGCCACCGTGTGACTTTGACATGTGCTCGTGTTTGAGAACCACTGCGCTAAGAGCTGGTCCTGCAGGAGAGGAGCGGGGTGGCCCAAGTTCAGGTTCTGCTGTGGCCGGGGTGAGGAGGACTTTGCTGTGATGCCATTTGGTGGGACTCCAGCCCAGGGACCGTAGAGGAGGCTGCACTTTCCATGTCTGGTCAGCAGTCTCACAGTTCACCCCGTGTTGAGAACTGAGTTGTTTGTGTCACCCTAAATTTCTTGTGTTGAAATCTGTTTCCCAATGGAATGGAATTTGGAGGTGCGGCCTTTGGGAAGTGATCAGGTCACAAAGATGGAGCCTCAAGAATGGGAGGAGTGCCCTTCTAAGGAGAGAACGGGGTTAGCTGGCACCTTTTCTGCCACATGAGGACACAAGAAGTCAGCCGTCTGCAGCTGGAAGAGGAACTACCAGATTCAACAGTGCTGGTACCATGATCTCAGACTTCTGGCCTCCAGACTATAGAAATACATTTCTGTTGTTGATAAGCCACCCAACCTATGGTACTGTGTTACAGTAGCCTGAGCTAAGAAACTCTATGCTATGAAATGAATGCATGCTTGTGTCCACCCAGATTTTTTTTTTTTTTTTTTTTGAGTTGGAGTCTCACTCTGTCGCCCAGACTGGAGTGCAGTGGCCGCTTCCGGCCACCGCAGCCTCGCCTGCTGGGCTCCCGCGATCCTTCCACCTCCGCCTTCCGAGTAGCCGGAATTACAGGCATGCACTACCACGCCCGGTTGATTTTTTGATTTATTGTAGAGATGAGGTCTCGCTGCCCAGGCGGGTCTCGAACCCGCGGACTCAGGCAATCCACTCAGCTCAGCCTCCCAAAGGCGCGGGATTACAGGCTGAGCCACCGAGCCCGGCTCCACCCAGATTTTTTATGTTGAAATCCCATCTTATTATGGCATGAGGTTGCCCTATGGGAGATAACTAGGTCATGAGGATGGGAAACTCATGAAAGGAATTAGTGGCTGTCTTCGTCTGCTTTCTTCTGCTCTAGCAGTATATCGGTCAGCTTGTAACCCAGAAACCAGAAGGCAGTCTATGTATTTTAATGGAGGATGTCTAATGCAGAGGACAGGTGACACATCCAGAACTCAACATCAGAGAAAGCCACTGTCACAGACACTACCAGACACAATAATACTATGTTCAAGGAATATAAAGATACATTTGCAAATATGACACTATTACAAAGGAAGTAAGTGGAAAGTCTATAACTGAAAAACAGAATTACTCAAAATGAGCACTCAGTGGGTGTATTTAATGGGAGATTACACAGCTAAAGAGAAACTTAGTGAACTGGAAGATAAATATAGATCCTGAATGAAACATGGGTAGGGACAAAGGGATGAAAATGAGAGGTTAAAAAGCCAAAGAGATAACAGTGGTTATCTCTAGGCAAGGTCTAACCAACCTTTACTTGCAGCCCTAGAAGGAAATGACAAAGAGGGTGGTATAGAGCTAATATCTGAGCATATAATGCCTGGGAATTTTCCAAAGCTGAAGACATAAATTTAAAAGCCCCAAGAATCTGAAGCAGGATTACAAAATAAAAAATCCACACCAAAACAAATAATAATAAAATTGGAATAAGCAAAAGATAAAGAAAATATCTTTAAAAGAAGCTATATTAAAAAGAATACATTCAACTGGAAGATGAACAGCCAAAGTGAAAATCAGAAATCAGTGGCTTGAAATCTCCAATGTGACAAAAGAATAGGATGCCCTAACTAGAATTCTATTCCCTGCAAAAATATCTTCTGAGAATGAAGCTAATTTTAGGCAAAAAAAAAAAAAAAAAAAAAAAATTATGAGGTTTTACCTCTAATAGGATAGAGTGCACCTAAAGATTTTTTTTAGAGGAAAGAAAAATGACCGCAAATGAAAAGTTGGAGAGGCAGAGAAAAGAGCGATGAAAGGTAATTAAAATGGCAGATATGTGGACAAATTTAAATAGGCATTTGGTGTAGAAAACAATAGCAATTACTTTAATATATTTCTACATGCATTTATATATACATAATTAAAATTCACCAGAACAACAGAAATAAGATGCAAAGTAATTGAAGTTAAAGTATTCTAAAAGCCTTGCACTGTCTAGGATGAAGATAACAGTTTCGATTAACATTAGCCTTGAAAAGTCAAGAACAGATCTTTTGATTTCTAGGCCACTAAAAGAAGATAAAAACTGCTTAACTTCCAATCAAAAAGGGGGAAACATAGAGTAGCAGAATAATAACATGGGTAGTCACTGGACCCAACCTCCTACTGAACCCTCTTCCAGCCAAAGACAAGGCATGTTTGCTTAGAAACAGGACAGGTGAGGACATACAAGCATAAGGAGGCTCAGTGACTTGCCTGAAGTCACCTGGAAAGAAGTGAAAGACTCCGCATCCGAGCCCAAGCCTCCTGGGGGAGACACCATGCTCTCAGCCTATACTCTGCTGCCTCCCGCACAAACATCCACGCCCGAGGACTGCCAGGTCTAGACGGGAAGTCCTCAGTGGGAGGACAAATGGCACCAAGACACTGAATTCTACTTGCTGTCTCTCAGCGATGCCCTCAGCTGGTGCTGGAGAGGAGGCATGGAGAGTCCTCCCCACCCAGGGACTCTCCTGGGGCAGCTGTCCCGTTCTAACGTCCCGATGCAGACAGACTTCAGGCCCCTGCTGTCCATACTCAGGTGTTGTCCTGGTGATCCCATTTCTTAAGCCCACAAAGGAACTTGTCTTGCGTTGCGGCACTGGTGTTCAGTGCCATCTTACCCCCCATCCCCCACAGGAACAGATGCAGTTGTTTCTCGGGCCTTCGCCTTCAGACACGCTTGCCAACAAAATCAGAGCCGTGCTCCTCCACAGCTTGCTCACGCCTTTACTTCCCCCCACACTCGCTTTTACTTTTCCTCTCGCGCATCATCCTGGGGAAGGGGCAGGGGCTGGGACTAGACCACCTCTGGTCCTGGGCTGGCCTGGAAGGCCTCAGCCCACACCAGCTCACTGGATTTGTGCCGCAAGGTCCATCTAGGGGCTGAAGGCCAAAGACCTGCCAAGTCCAGGGTGGGTCTAGCACACCCATCGGGCTGGCAGAGCATCCAAACCACAGGGCCGCAGCAGGGATGTGTCCTGCCCCGGCACTGGGGCACTCCGAGCGCCCTCCAAGGCCACCTTCTCACTCAAGCTGCCCTCCCAGAGGGCAGGCAGTGCTTGAGGTGCATGATGCCTCGAGCAGGGGCAGGGGAGGGCGTGTGAAAACCTCAGGTCACCCAACCATCCAACACAGCCAGAGCTGATCTCACCCCCCCCCTCAGAGGCCCAATCAGTGACCCTGTGACCGACCACCAGGGAGGACTGGCCCAACAGGGCCCCCTTGTCGCCGGTCCATCAGCATCCAGACTCGCTGCAGGACACTGGACCAGTCTGCAGCGGCCCTTGCTGAGGCCGCTCTATTCCCCACTCCACTCACAGAACCGTCAACTTGGCACCCAGATGCCATCACCGCCTCTTTCTTGCTGACTGCTTGTGGTCACTCTGTGCTGAGCACTTGCAGTCTAGCTCAGACCTCCTCTAGAATGGCTGTTCATGACCTTTCCCGCTTAATCATCCCTACCTGCCCACATCGATTGCTATTCCATCCTCTTCTACCCAGTGCCTGGGACAATGAACAGTGCCCAGCAGACCCTCGGGCATTCACTGAATAAATTAGTCCAAGTGTGGACAGGGTCAGGCCTGCCAGGGTCCCATGCAGAGAACAGGGACCATGTGTGGCCAGCACGTTCCAAAGTGGAGTTGAGTGGCGGAAAGGGTGTTTCCCTTTCCGCCACTCAGATCCAACCCTCAAAACCTACAGGTAGGGAACTGGAGACAGGGTGAAAGAATTATTTGCTTACAGAGGTGTGGACACTACCTGGCTAGAGACCATTCTCTTGTAAAGACAGTGGGCTTTGAAACCACCACTGATAGTATGCTTGTAACTCAACACTCAAGAGGAGTCCACTTGTATCCTGAGTTACCTAATTAACAGCTTTATGCACACTTTGCAGTATTCCATGTTAACTTCCGCCTGACAGAGCTGGGTGGTGACTCATCACTGACACAGCCCATCTGCTCCCGAGTTGGGTCCAGCCCAGCAGGTGTCTTGAAGGGCTCAGCTGCATCCCCTCAACATCCACCAGGTGCTTCTCCAAGTGAGGCACCCTCTAGCATCTGGTGAAACTGGCTAAGGCACCAGCCCTGTGGGATGAGGCCCTGCTGCCCCCCAAATTTTGGGAAACTAGTAACGCTTACGCCACCAGCACCTGACCCCAAGGATGGCTCTGTGTCTCTCTTCGTCTGACATCCACCACAGACTGTATGTATTCATGTAAGGAATTTCTTTATTGGAATTCCACCTTACCTCGCCACAATGATCTAGATTTCAAGGCAAAGAGAGTGAGCCCTGAACAAAGTATTAATACATTTTACAACAAAGTTATGCACAAGTACTGCTTCACATCTTTACAATAACACATTCCAAAACAAATATTTGACAGGATCATTAAGAAACATGAATTTCCTCCTCTCAATTACTGGTAGCCACTTAGCTTTTTGGTTCTTGCAATAACATGCCTTCCTTCCTAACATTCCTACTCATGGGACTCCCTGAATCAATTATCACGTAGGGTGTAAATTCATGTTGTAGATGTGTTCCATCAGTTACTGAATGTGTCAAAATCCTCACCACAGAGGCGTTTATTGGAGCATCACGTGTTCTCACTTTTAGGTTCTCACTCACCACACATTCATCATTCACTGATGGGGCTCATCTGAAACTTTTTTAAATGTTTCAGGTGTTCAACTGGTATCTCACAATACTATATACCAATAAACCTGCATTTTTTTATGAGTGGTTTTCCCCATTTCCTGCTAGATTTAGAACAGTGTATGTTCCCCCCTTTCCCTACATGAAATCCAAATTTTGTTTTAGAAGTCATCATCACCCTCCCCTAAACC
Organism: Cephalopachus bancanus; assembly: GCA_027257055.1. Lineage (NCBI taxonomy): Eukaryota > Metazoa > Chordata > Mammalia > Primates > Tarsiidae > Cephalopachus > Cephalopachus bancanus. The sequence continues at coordinate 19,835 of JAPVLO010002410.1, forward strand.
ATTCAATTACATCATGCTAATACTTCAAGACCACTATTATTAAACGAATGTATTTTCCTGAAGCCTCTCTCTCCCTAAATTTGCCTGTTGGAGGCCCTTCTTAGAAATTTTCCATTGGTCAATATATAATTGGGAAACAAAGCTACATCTAAATTTCCTGTATTTGAAATCACAGAATTTACCCAATATGAGCCTCCTGAAGGTGACTATGTGACTTCTCATTGTAGTCTTTTTCTCACTTGTGTTTCCTTTTATGTCTAGAAATGGTTTTTTTTTTGTTGTTGTTGTTGTTTTTTGAGTTGGAATCTCACTCTGTCACCCAGACTGGAGTACAGTGGCACGCTCCCGGCCACCGCAGCCTCGACCTGTTGGGCTCCGGCAACCCTTCTGCCTCAGCCTTCCAAGTAGCTGGAACTACAAGTGCACGCTACCACACCCAGCTAATTTTTTGATTTACTGTAGAGATGAGGTCTCACCAAGTTGCCCAGGTGGGTCTCAAACCCACGGGCTTAGGTTATCTACCCACCTCAGCCTCCCAAGGCGCGGGATTACAGGCTGAGCCACCAAGCCCAGCTAGAAATGCTTATTTTTTTCACCTTCCATCACTTGAACAGGTTATATCCCCAGTATGAACTATTTTATATTCTACAAGGGCTAAACTACATGAATTTTGGGGTCTTCCTGGCTGCCTATGACTGAAATTCACATACAAAAGGTGATGGTACTTATAATCCTCTAAAATGGCTGCATCTATACCATATAAATTGTAAGCCATGGATAAGGACCTCGAATGTTCTTCTATTCAAAGGTTCTTCCTCCACTGAGTGTCTGAGACTTGGGACACTGCAAATGCTAGAGGCATCCTCATCCTGGTCCCGTCCAGAGCACTCCGTCCCTCATAGGTTCTCATCTGGGATGTGCCACTGTACTTCCCACGTGTCACACTTGAAAGATTCCTCTCCAATGTGGGTGCGTCTATGCTTCGTGGGTTTTATCTGGTATTAAAAGCCTTACCACACTCACTCCATCGGTATGGCTTCCTTCCAGTGTGGATTTTTTTTGTGCTGGTCAAGGACTGACCTATAATTGAAGACTTCCCACACTCACAACTATAGGGTTGCTTCCCACGGTGGATGCTTTTATGGCTGACAAGACTTGAGTGTGAGATGTACGCCTTCCCACACTCGTCACATGCATAGGGTTTCTCCCTGTGTGGATCCTTCTATGTACTATGAGGCCTGAGCAGTTCCTCAAGGTCTTTCCACACCAATCACATACATAGGGCTTCTCCCCTGTGTGGATCCTCTTGTGCTGAGAGAGGAGTGAGCTGTAACTGAAAGATTTCCCACACTCAACACACTTGAAAGGTTTCTCCCCAAGATGGACTCTTTTATGGCTTATAAGAGTTCTGCTGGAGAAAAAAAGCTTGCCCACACTCATAGGGTGTCTTCCCAGGATGGGTACTTTTAGGATAAGGCTTGAGTGTGAGATGTAGGCTTTTCCACACACATCACATTCATAGAGCTTTTCCCCAGTATGGATTCTTTAATGAACTCTAAGGCTTGAGTTATTTCTGAAGACCTTCTCACACTTTTCACATTGATACAAGTTCTCTTTAGCGTGGACCCTTTTGTGTTTAGAAAGGAGGTGTAATTAAAAGACTTTTCACACACGTAGCATTTGTAGGGCTTCTCTCCAAGGTGAACCTTTTTTGTGGTTTATAAGGGTTCAGTATATGATGAAGACCTTTTCTCACCCATCACACTTCAAGGGCTTCTCCTCAGGGTGTAAACCAGGGGTGTTCAATCTTTTGGCTTCCCGAGGCTGCTCTGAGTAAAGAGAAAATGTCTTGGTCTGCATATAAACTATTTAATATAGTTAGTGTATATACATGACTTTTTTGTTATATTTTTATAATAAAGTTTAGAAAAGTGAGAATATAAAACTAATAACAAATTTGACTTTATTTTTGTAAAACTAACCTATCAATGTCTGGTTCGATGGAAGTGGTCTCAATTCTTAGTGAGTTCTCAAGTTGCTTGTCAGAAATACTTGTTTGAATTTTGCTCGTTTCATCATTGATCACAAATGTATGTGCTGCCAAAAAGCAATGTAATGAATAAGGCATTTTTCTCTAGAAAGATAGGTCTTATAAAAGTCCAATAAGGAGACATGGTCAAATCCTTCTTTCAGTTGAATGTCTAACTGCAACTCAAAGCATTCCATTTGAAAACTTGGATGTAAAATACTAATGTCAACTGAAAATGGTGTGAAAATACAGCAAAATAGAGATTATTTGCTAGAAATTTTGAAATCTGTTTTCAAATTCCTGTGTTAAGACAGAAAGCAAAGCTGCCTATTTTTTGGCAGATCACAGGACTATATTTAGCCAATGTAACAAAATGTGTTAATTATTTTCCATAATTTGAGCTTGCCATAATTTAAGTTTCACTTCAAATACAGAATCACTTTGAAACTTTAAAAATATGCATGGGATCAAGAAGAAAACAAATGCTAAGAAACACATGGTGTTATAAGATTTTGTGGGGCTGCATCAGTAGCTGTCCTGGGCCACATGTGGCCCGTGGACGGTGGCTTGGACACGCCTGGTGTGTACTTTTATGATTTATAAGGCTGGAGAGTGAGATGTAGGCTTTCCCACATTCTTCACATTTGTAAGGCCTCTCTCCAGTGTGGATTCGCTTATGTACCTTAAGGCCGGAATTATTCCTGAAAGCTTTTCCACACTCATTGCACCCAAAGGGTTTTTCCCTCGTATGAATCCTTTTATGCTGTTCAAGGGCAGAGCTGTAGTTGAAAGACTTCTCACAGTAGCTACACTTATAGGGTTTCTCCCTAAGGTGAATTCCTTCGTGATGTTTAAGGCTTGAGGGTGAGATATACGCTTTCCCACACACATCACACTTATATGGTTTTTCCCCAGTATGGAGCCTCCTGTGGACTTTGAGGCCTGCATTGTTTCTGAAGGTTTTCCCACACACATCACATACATAAGGTCTCTCTCCAGTATGAATAGTTCTGTGCTGAAGAAGCAACGAGTTATAACTAAAGGATTTCCCACACTCCTTACATTCATATGCTTTCTTCCCAGGGTGAATGCTTTTATGGACAGCGAGGCCTGAGCTATAGCTGAACGCTTTGCCACAGACATCACACTTGTAAGGTTTCTCGCCTGTGTGGATCCTTTTATGTACAATGAGGCCCGAGCTGTTCCTGAAGGCCTTCCCACAGTCATCGCATTCATAAGGTTTCTCTCCAGTGTGGATGACCTTATGCTGAATGAGAAGAGAGCTATAATTAAAGGATTTCTCACACTCATCACATTTATAGGGTTTGTCTCCAAAGTGAATGCTCTTATGGTTGAGGAGCGTTCTGCAAGTTATGAAGGCCTTCCCACACTCATCACATTCGTAGGGCTTCTCACCTGTGTGGATCCTCTTGTGGATCCTGAGGCTGGAGCTGTTACTGAAGGTTTTCCCGCAGACGTCACATTCGTAGGGCTTCTCCCCTGTGTGGATCCTTCTGTGGACCCTGAGGTCAGAGTTGTTCCTGAAGGCCTTCCCACACTCGCCACACTCATAGGGCTTTTCTCCAGTATGGATCTTTTTGTGCTGGTCCAGAACAGAGCTGTAATTGAAGGATTTTCCACACTCATCACACTTACAGTTCTTCTCCCCAGAATGGGTGTTTCTGTGTTTTATAAGGCTGGAGTAGGACATGTAGGCTTTCCCACACTCCTCACACTTGTACGGCTTCTCCCCAGTATGGATCCGCTTGTGGACCCGAAGGCTCGAGCTGCTCCGGAAAGTCCCTCCACAGTCATCACACTCGTAGCGCTTTTCCCCAGTGTGCATAATTTTATGTTGAACAAGGAGGGAATTATACTTGAAGGATTTCTCACACTCATCACATTTATGTGATTTCTTAGCAGTCCTGGCTTTCTGACGTGGATTGGGGCGGGAGTTTCCATTTATGTTCTCCACACATTTGCCAGGCTCACTGCTTTTCTGTCCCCCAGAGACAGCCTGGTGTGTAACCTGTTTTGGGATCAGATGTGAACTCTTCTCAGATGCCTCCTCCTCCTGTTCTGTCTTTACACTGGTCATGTTCTTGGTTTTGCCGAGCATCCCCATGAAGCTGCTTTTGTCTTCCTTCATCCTGTTTCCCACAGGCTTTTCCTGCTGATTCACTACCTTGCTATCCCAATCACTCATGTCACCAACCTTAGATTCCCACACAGAATCCTCGTGAAGACCTTCCACTTTTGGCCACTTAGATTCTGCATTTCCAACATTTTCATACTTTTCCATCAGTTCCTCATCCTCAGTGCTTGTCTCCAAATGTGACACTAAAGGAAAAAAACGAAAAGGAGACCTGTTCACTTTGCTTAGAAAAAACTAGAAGAACCACATCAAAACTCACTCAGTCACCGGAAAAATAGTTACCAACTGCACGTGGTAGGGCATATATATTTTCTTTTTGAGTCAGAGTCTGTCGCCCAGGCTGGAGTGCAGCGGCACTTTCACGGCCACAGCAGCCTTGACCTGCTGAGCTAAGGTGATCCTTCCACCTCAGCCTTCCAAGTAGCTGGAACTATAGGTGCATACCACTATACCCAGCTAATTTTTTGATGTATTGTAGAGATGAGGTCTCTCCTTGTCTCGAACCCCTGAGCTCAGGCAATCCTCTCGCCTCCACCTCCCAAAGTGTTGGGATTACAGGCATGAGCACCACGCCTGGTGTGAGATACCATTTCTAAGTACTGAAGATACAACAGTGGATATTACCACATTTCTACCCCTGTGGAGCTAATGTTAAAATGAGAGCCCTGGGCTTTCAATGGTACAAACAGCTTTTCTAATCTTGCATAATAGCCTTGTGTGAGGGCATGGTGAAATGACACACAGAACCAAAGGCTATACCCATCAGGCTCTGAACAATGTCATCTAATCATGGAAAATAGGATGGAAGATCTATAGAAGAATGAAAGAAAAAATTGGTAAGCAGGACAAACATTAGGCATAACATTTTTATTATGAAAAGTTAGACAAAATCAGCAGAGGACAAGCAAAACTAAAGAGGAGCAATCAGTTTGTGGACAGAGGTATTAGAGGGAGTCAGATGGTTATAAAATCATAAGGACAATCATTGTAGAGATGAGAAAGGAAGCATCCTGCAGTTGCCTGGAGCTGTTTGGCCTCCTGGAAATCCCCTCCCAGAAAAGCAGAGACTCTGGAGAGCAGGTAGTCAGGGAAGAACTCTATATGGAAAAACATGCTCTGACCTGCCAGGGAAAGAGACTTTCATTCCTACTTACGAACAAGCTACCACAGTGAGTTGAAAAGCAAAACCAAGCCGGGCTTGGTGGCTCAGCCTGTAAATCCGCGCCTTTGGGAGGCTGAGGTGAGTGGATTGCCTGAGCCCACGGGTTCGAGACCCGCCTGGGCAGCGAGACCTCATCTCTACAATAAATAAAAAAAAAAAATTAGCCGGGCGTGGTAGCGCATGCCTGTAATTCCGGCTACTTGGAGGGTTGAGGTGGAAGGATCGCCGGAGCCCAGCAGGTCGAGGCTGCAGTGGCCGGGAGCGGCCGCTGCACTCTAGTCTGGGCGACAGAGTGAGACTCCAACTCAAAAAAAAAAAAAAAGAAAAAAAGAAAAGCAAAACCACAAACCAAAGGAAGTCAGTTATTTAGTCTCTCCATGTGGTAGTTTCCTCATTTGTGAATATTAAATGAGGGAATATATGTACAGCACTGAGAACAATTCCAGTTACTTGGTGAATTTATTATTTATTATAGTATTATAATTAAAAAATTGAGGCCAGGTTACTGGATCAGGGTTAGAACCTGGGGATAAAGCACATGACTCCAGAAAGGCACACTCCTTTCCAAAGCAGACTCTAGGACACTGGCAAGGACCCTTTATTCCCTTGAAGGCCTTGACACATGACTGGCACTCCCTCAGAATCCACCTATTGGACACACTGACTGGATTAAACAAAACAGTTCTAAGCTACTTGTCACGCAGCCTTAGACAATTAGACATTTGTGATTAGACCTCATTAAAATTTGTATCTCCCCCTCTTTCCCTGGGTGTCAGACTCTTTTGGGTTAGGACTCTGAAATTCTATCAATTCTACTCAGAAATTCTACATGTAAACAAGCAAGGAGGAAGCAGGGTTGATAAAAGAAAAGTAAGATATATTAGATAAGCTAAAATCTTGTAAAAAAAAGAAAAAGAAAAGTAAGATATAGACTTTGGAATGGACATGTATAAAGAATCACACTCATGGCCGGGTGTGGTGGCTCAAGCCTTGAGAGGCCAAGGTGAGGGGATTGCGTGAGCCCACAGTTTCAAGAACAGCCTGGACAACCTGGAAAGACCTCATCGCTACAATAAATCAAAAAATTATCTGGGCAAGGTAACACATACATGTAGTTCTGGCTACCTGGAAGGCTGAGGTGGAAGGACTGCCTGAGCCCAGCAGGTCAACGCTGGGGTGGCCATTAGCGTGCCACTGCACTCCAGCCTCGGTGACAGAGCGAGACCCTGACTCAAAAAAAAAAAAAAAGAATCACACTCACGATACAACTTATGCTTATGGGAACCAAGGACTCTGAATTAAAACTTAAGAACAGAAGCTAGGAATTTGGGAGATCACCAGGAAGATCAAATAAAGCATCATCCTGCAGACATTAAATCAAAAGGTGGTTCAGCTGAGACAGCATCCCAAAATGACTAGTAGGTAATTTAATATTAAGTACTATTAGGTACTAAATAAGAGATTCTCAGAGGCCACTGAAGAATGGTGGCACAGCCTCATTCACTGCCCCCCTTTCTTTATTCCTCTTGGCAGAACAGTCCGCATTGCTTAAAGCAGGACTGCTACCGGGTGGGCAGTGGGATTCCACAAACATCAACAGCAACATGTGTCCTATACCCATACACATCAGGGACCCTGCTCCATTCATTTCCTTTTTGGACTCGGTCCCTCTACCTGTACTATTCTCAGACCACAACACAGAAAGATGTTCAAGTTCATATACCATAAAACCAAATCCCCTATGGTGGACACACAAAAACTGCTAGGGATAAAACAAAAGGAAGAGCTGTGAGAGGTTACTAATTATACTAGATATTAAAATATACTATAAAGCCTCTGTAATGAAAACAATGTGGTACTGGTATATAGATAGAAAGACAAATGGAATAGAAAAGAGAAAGTCCAGAAATTGTCCAACTACACATACATATCAAAGATGGTATCTTAAGTTACTGGGGAAAAGAGAGTCTTTTTAATGGTGTTGCAGCAACTATATGGCTATTTGGGAAAAGATAAAATCAGATCCATTCTTCACATTATATACAGGAATAAACTCCAAATAAAACAAAAGATCCAGGCACTTCTGGAGCCGAGGCATTCAGGCTGGGAGGGGAGGGCGGCGGCCCCAGGCAGGCTGTGGGGAGCTTCCGTGTCAGGCCCATGCCCTGCCAAGGCTATAGAGCTGATGGAGGGGGCCTGACACCCCAAGGACCTGCATGTTGGCTGCACCATGGCCCACCTCACGACCCCCTCTACAAGGCCGAGCATGGAGGCCACTTGGCCATCCGCCTTGCCCTGGGGGGCTGCACCAACCAGCCCTTCTGCCACATCATGGCTGCTCACAACAAAAGTCCCAGAGGCGGCCATTTCGTAGAGCAGCTGGACTCCTATGACCCATGGCCCGACAGTCACGGAGAAGAACCCGTTGCCCTCAACCTGGACAGGATCCAGTACTGGATTGGCTGTGGAGCCCACCTCTCCAAGCCTATGGAAAAGCTTCTGGGTCTTTCTGGCTTTTTCCCTCTGCATCCTACAATGATTCCAAATGCTGAGAGACTGCAAAGGAAACGGACACATGAACTCCTCCTAGCTTCTCAGAAAACAGACACAGAGGCTGCAGAAACAGGAGTGAAATGACTTCAGTAAGCACAGCCAGAATGGGGTCAAGATCCTCTCAAAAAACTTGTGCAGATCTTAATTTTGTTATATCTGGAGGTCAATAAATGGAGTTTACTGTAAAAAAAAAAAAGTTCCAAATATTAAAAAAAGCTGTACAATACTACAAGAAAAAAAGAATTAATGCTTCTGTGACGTGGGTTAAGAAAAAGCTTTCAAACTATGAATCAGATGCAACAAACGATTGATAAATTGAACTATATTTTAAAAATTACATGGGAAAATACTATACGCTAAATTGAGAGAGAAAAGACAAAATGGAAGAAAATATTTTCAATACACATCATACATAAGAGCCAATATCTAGAATGTGTAAAGAATTCTCAAAAATTGAGGAAAAATAGACTAAAAATCCTACAGAAAAACAGGCAAAAGACATGGACGGACTGGACAAGTCACAAAGAGATAATATTAAAATGGTCGTCAAACACGCAACAGTACTCATAACAAGAGAAAAGCAAATAAGAACTACTAAGATACCATTCCTCACCTGTCAGTTTAGGAAGTTTTCAAAGCTTGACAACATACTCTGTTGATCAGTCTGTGGAAAGAGATCCCTCACACACTGCTGGGAATGCAAATAGGCAAACCCCCTGTTGAGGGCAATCTGCCAACAACTAACAAAACTACGTATGCATTTACCCGGAAATCCCACTTCTACGAAATCTACACTGAGGACACACGTCCAATTAACAAGGAAGTAAAAAATGCACAGAGTGATTCATTACAGCCTTATTAGTAACTGCAAAACCTGGAAAACTACCTAAAAGTCAGCACATGGAACACTGGCTACACAAACCACGGCACATACACCACGGAGTACGAAAAAGGAATAGGAACATCTCTGACTTGACAGGTAGCATTTTCAGGATCTACTGCAAAGTGAAAAAGGCAAAGTGAGAAAGAGCGTATCTGGTACATTTGGTGTAAGACAGAGGAAAGCTAAGAAAAAGAGCAAGAGTCTGCTTCTCTTTACAGTAACGATAAGCCAGAGAACAACGAAGTTCCTCGCCTGCAAGGAAGAGAACGAGGCGGGACCTATGCGGAAGAGAGACACCCTGAGTACAGCTTCTTGTACGGTTTTCACTTATGGGGGCAAGTCAGTGTTCTGCACCTTCAAAGCATAAAACTGAGCATCGATGAGGATGGGAAAGGGGAAAATAGCTACGACACAAAGTGAGCAGACACAAACGCACCCATTTGAGTGTCACATGAATGCCAAACAAAAACAATGGCTTACTCCTCATCACTTGGGAATATCTGACTATACAGGTGCAGTCTTGGAAGGCTGCGCAGGGGGTGGGAAAGAAGTGCAAACAACCGAACTATTGCTCGTGGGTCTGCTTTCTGCAGAGGCTGACTCCTTTCACGTCTCCTGGGACCCCCTGTCTGACGGGCTGCTGACTGGCCTAGTCTGCCCAGAGTATAACCCTCAACTACTCACCTGTCTTTCCTAAGCAGATGCCAGGAACCCTCCTGTTCTGCATCTGCTCAACCTCCTCCGTTTGGGTTGGGGCACACTGTCCGATCGCCTAATGATGTTCATCTAATCCTCTTACTGAGTGAAATCAAAACAGATCAATGTAAATGTGCATCTTCATGGAAAACAGATCGCTTGGCTGAACAAAGTGGCTCAAGCCTTAAATCCCAGCACTTTTGGAGGCTGAGGCAGGAGGATCGCCATAGTCCCAGCTACTCGCAAAGCTGAGGCAGGAGGATCGCCTGGGTCCCAGAGGTCAAGGCTGTGGCACGCCATGATGGGGCCACTGCAGGCCACTCTGGATGACAGAGAGAGATCCAGACTTGGGGGAAAAAAGAAAAAGAAAAACAGAGGGCTTAAAATGAAATTCACAGCCGGGCTCGGTGGCTCAGCCTGTAATCCCGCTGAGGTGAGTGGATTGCCTGAGCCCGCGGGTTCGAGACCCGCCTGGGCAGCGAGACCTCATCTCTACAATACATAAATAAATCAGCCGGGTGTGGTAGCGCATGCCTGTAATTCCGGCTACTTGGAAGGCTGAGGCGGAAGGATCGCCGGAGCCCAGCAGGTCGAGGCTGCAGTGGCCGGGAGCGGCCACTGCACTCCAGTCTGGGCAACCAAGTGAGACTCCAACTCAAAAAAAAAAAAAAAAAAAAAATTCATATTCATCAATACTAAGATGAAGGAAAGGTCCATGAAAAAACAAAAGCAGAGAAACACCAAGACAGCAAGCAGCACTTAAGTAAATGGCCCCAAACTACAAAGACAATCAAGAGAATGTAACAAGATGCTGTTACCCTTGTAAACAATACTGATGAGGCACTCTACTTTCTCAGTTATTTCTGAGGCTAAATGCCGCACAAGGAACTCTGTTTCTCTTTTTCCAGGCCCCGGCCTAGTCCCGGAAACACAGAGATGGAGAAGACAAGGCTCCATCCCCAAAGCACCTGCAGACTAGTAGGAAAGTCTGCTGGGAAAAGAACATGTGATACAAACGACAGAGGCAAGCACAGGGCCGGGATGTGGGAGGAGGCCGGCTCTACCTCGGGGGACTCGAAGAGCTTCAGGAAGAGCTGGGTGCCGAGGGCAGAGCTGGCGCCGAAGGGACTGGTGTTCACCCTCCTCCGACACCCGGGCAGAGGGCAGCAGGCAAACCAGACAGCTGGGCAAACACAAGGGCTGTACCAGGTCTGCCTCACACCAAGGAGTCCAGACTTGATCCTCTGGAGTTCCAGGCAGAGGAGAAGCAAGCATGGGCCTGCATTTTGGAAAACCACTTATTGCTGATTAAACCAGGAGTTGGAAGACATTTTCTGTAAAGGGCCAAAAAGCAAATACTTCAGGCTCTGGGGGCCACATACAATTGCTGATTATTACTTTTTTTTTTTAGCATTCCTTTAAAAATGTAAACAGCATCCTAAGTTTGCAGATCATAAAACCAGATTGTAGGCCCAGTAGTTTACCAGCCTCTACTAGACACTATCAAGGAATCAGTTAATTTAGGATGGTGTGATGGCATTGTGGCTATGTTAGATGTGTCTTTTTCTTTTTCTTTGTCTGCTTCTTTTTGAAACAGACTGAAGTCTGCTAGGGTGAAGTGGCATGGTGTCTGGAATTTGCTTTCAAATACTTCAACTAAGAAAAATAGGAAAAGGAAAAGGAGAAACAAACGGAGCAGAATCCTGATAATTGCTGAATCTGAGCGATGGGTATATGGGAATTCACAAGAAAAAATATGGGAAAGAAACATCACTCATACTAGTTGCAGTGGGAGAATGGATTGAGGGGAGAGAGGACTGACAGAGTCCCGGAGTTTCAAGAGCAGGCTTACTATAATCCGATCAAGAAGACTGATATGGTGGTCCAGTCATGTGCCCCCTCTGACACACACAGCAATACTCCAAACGCCACATCTCCTCCACAGAGAGAGACAGAAAGACTTGCATTTCTTTAAAGTTCTAACGGCTGCATGGGAAGGCCCTCACCAACCAGATTTCAACAGGGACCATGACCCTCATGGCCTGCTTACATCGGTCAAGAGTGTCAGCCACAGGCTGTCACCCGCTCCTTCCAATTTACATGGGGCCCACAACCTCTGGGCACGTTTGTGCTTCTTGTTCATGTTCTACCACCAGTCCCTAGAAAGGCCTGTGCAAATAGTAAGAACCTGCCCTTAACTCTCGCTGTCCCAGCCCCCAGAGTCAGGAGTCACTTCTCAGGAGCTTACAGAACTCATAAGAGAGGAGCTCGGCTCCCTCTGGCTGGAAACTCCTACGAATAACAGACTACAGCTGGCAACAGGTGCAGCACGCCAGCGACTACTTCGAATTTCGAGTCCAGCCATATTCCACAAGACAACCGACCATCTCAAGTTTCACATGTGGATTCTGCACTCTATGTCACTGGATGCCATATTGGATTTGGAGAGGACCACAGAAGGGAAAGAGAAACAAGGGACTTAACCACAACATGCTCACCCGTGCAGAAGAAAGAGAGCCAGGTGGGAGGACCTGAGAGACAGGAATAAGGAGAGAGCGAGGAAAGTGGTGTGCGGATGAGGAGAGAGGCGCCATGGTCGGGCTTACTAGAACTTACAGTTCTAGTCACTGCCGCACGTAACTCACGTCAGGATCGCTGACGCTGAGCACGAGTGGTTCTACTGCCTAAATGCAGACATAAGATGAAAAGTGGCTTTTCCTTAAAGCAAGAAAATGGAGCAGAAGACTCTCACACCTGGTAGCAGACAAGAGGTTTCCAGTCTCCTAGGGGAGGAGGGACGCCCAGAGATTCTGGAAAGGAGGCGGAGAGGCTTTCCGAGGCCAAAAGGGCAGAGACTGGCTTGAAAAGCATCCTAGATCGAGCCGGCTTCTTGGGCTAGTCTAAGACTGAGCGCAGACAGAGGCCTCGGGAGGGAAGGGCTAGTTGTCACTGCTCTCTGAACATACTACAGGAACGCTTGCAATAGCGGACTTGGCACCTTGAACAAACAATCTGCCAACGACTGCTTGAGTTAACGTGAAACAAAACGACTGTTTCATCTCTTCTTGAAAAGCCTGTACCCTGGGTCACTGTACTGCATATCATTGTTTGAACCGACGCAAAACTGCAAACAACCCAAAGGACGAGTACACCTAAACCACTAGGGAACGGCGAAGACTCCCCGACGCCGGCCCAGCCAACACCCCAGCTCCGCAAAAAAGAAAGGACCTCTCTGCGACCCGACACACAGAGATCTCCAGGATGGACAGCCGCAAGGCAAAGACGGGCTTCTGCCCGCTGTGCGCTCCCTTTACCGTCCGGTAGTCGTTCCGGAAAGGCGCACTCGGACTCGGGACGGCGCGGACGCAGGGGCCAGGGCCCAGGAAGAAGACGGAGGAGGAAAGAAGCTTTCGGCCGATGCCGCGCCTCTTTGTGAACACCTGAGCCCCACCGGAGCATCACACACGCCGAACGCATGTGCAGAGACCACCCACCCTCCTGTGGGCCCGGCTGGCCCTCGAGGCTCTCCAGCCTCCTCGCCCCCGCCCGCCTCACACCGGCCCGCAGGGCGCCGGGCCCCCGCGCAGCCCGGCCGGACAGAAGGGCCGCCCAGGCGGGCCCGGCCTCACCCCCGCCGCGAGCAGGGGCGTCGAGCCAGACCCCGCCCGGCGTCCCCCGCAGGCCCGGCCGAGCCCGACAGCCGCCGGCGCCACCCACAGCCCGCCGCCCCCGACGGCCGCGGCGAGGTCGCCCGCGGCTCGCCCGGCCCTGCCCTGGGCCCGGCGGTCCCCACGGCCATTCGGCGGGAGCCAGGCCTCCCTCCCCGCCCGGCCCCCCGAAGTTGCCCGCGGGGCAGTGTCCTCCCAGACCCCGCCGAGGCCGAGGGGCCGCTCGGGCCCGGCCAGGGACGGAAGGGCGCGGCGGCGCAGACTCACGTACTTGCTGCGGTGGCGGCGCCGCGGGACCCCAGCCGCGGCGGGACAAAAGCGCCCACGGCCCGGCCGGAAGCACCCGCGCCGGCCCGGAACACTTCCGGCGCCCCTCTGGGCCGCGACAGAACTGACTCGATGGTGCGGACCGTCGGCGCCGGCGCGGAGGGAGGCAGCGAGGGGCGCCCGCCCGGCCGGAAGCTGCAGGAGGGGCTTCCTGTTTGCATGGCCCTCTCGCTCCGGGGCGACGGGTTGGCGACCCTGAAGTTGCCGAGTGAACTGAGCGCCTCTCGCCCGGCCTGCGTCCGCGAGCACGTGACCCGTTACGTCGCGAGGCCTTGTACATCCCGCCGCCCGGGGGCGCGCGTCCCCTCGCCCCAGGCGCCGGACAGACCCGGGCCCATGTGACTAAGAAAGGCCACGCGTTTTTTTCTTTTTTCTTTTTTTCTTTTTTTTTTTGGTTGGAGTCTCACTCCGTCGCCCAGACTGGAGTGCAGTGGCCGCTCCCGGCCACCGCAGCCTCGACCCGCTGGGCTCCGGCGATCCTTCCGCCTCAGCCTTCCGAGTAGCCGGAACTACGGGCGCGCGCCACCACCCCGGCTGATTTTTGATTAATTGTAGAGATGAGGTCTCGCCAAGTTGCCCAGGCGGGTCTCGCACCCGCGGGCTCAGGCAATCCACTCACCTCAGCCTCCCAAGGCGCGGGATTACAGGCTGAGCCACCGAGCCCGGCTTTTTTTCTTTTTTTTTAAACAGGATTTATTGAGAGGACAGAAAAGCCCCCAGAGGATGCAAGGGGGTTGCCCCTCTTTTTCCTTTTTCTTTGGCTTTTTAAAGCGTGCCTAAGCAAAAATGGCTATGCAGAGGCAACCTTTTCTTTTTAAAGCACCATCTGCAGTTGACTGTTGGGGACAAAATAGTTAAACCATAAAACTGTCTACCCCAAAAAAACACAAAATCCAAATAAAAATAATATATACTTACAAAATACAAAAAATAATGGCCAAAAACCAAACAAATTGAAAATACTGACAAAACAATTTAAGTTAAAATACAAATACTTCTTAATTTTAAAAAAGTTAAATAATAAAAAATTTAAAAATTTAAATGCCTGATTATATTATATATAAACTTTAAAATAAAAAGAAAAAAAACGGGGCCCCTCGGGGACTAGCCCCGGTGCCCTCCCTTTACAACAAAAAAGGTCTTATATTCCTTTCACATCTCCACTCCCTCCTTCAAATCCCCCAATAACCCCAACTAGGCCAAACAGTTGGCATTCTCTTTCACAAAGGGCGGACTTCCCTGATACACAAAGAGCTTCTCCAAAACTGTAAAAAAAAAAAAAACAAAAACAAAAAGGCAACTCAGTAGTGTAAGGTGTGCCAAGAAGGAAGGGATGAAAGTTTAAAAGTGTGTTAAAGAAAAGGGCTGTGGCTGGCTCCATGGAGAGAAACTGGCGGCCTTTGTTCTCTTGCAGGCCACTTATAAAACCCCAGTCTTGGCTCACTGGGTTTTGAGAAGCCATTTTAGGGAGTTTGGATTGGGTCCCAAGAAGTGGTTTGGGGAGTTTGAGTCGTTGATCCTTAGCCTTGAAGTGTAGATGTCGGTAGTGTTGAAGGTGGTTCTCAGGGCCTTGCCCTGCAGATGTCAGGACTGAACCAGTCACACTTGTCTCTGAGGTGCCGCCTTAGGAAAGCAAACAATGACAGTCTGCACCAGGCTGTTGTCAGTCAAATAGCTTTGGGATGCAGTCCTGGGAAAGCAGTTATGGGCAGTAAAGCAATCAGTAACAGAAGGCTGTCAGAGCAGAGTGTTTGCTTTTGGGGCCATTGCAACTCTGCGTGAGCGTCATAGAATGAGTTGTTTTAACTGCAACCTCTTCTCCCATCCGCCTACAAATCCTCATTTAGGAAAGATTGGTTTACAGAAAAGTATATACAAAGACTTATAATAAAAATGCAGGCCCAAGCTACACAGAGAAACTATTTTTATCTTATTGGAAGGACAAAGGTCCTACATTTCATCACGTATGTACATCACGTATGTACACATCTCATCATGGTGTAATGGTGACAACATGGAGACAGAGCACTCTTCTGCCCCATTGGCAGGAGTGTAGACTGTTGAGGTCATGCTGTAGCAGGAAAAATAGAGAGATCGTGACACTGAGACTACTATAGGAAGTGGCACTTTATTACGCTGGCTAGCACAGCGGGCTCAATGGAACTAATGCATCCAAACCGAGCGCCCCAGAACAGGAGACCTGGGGTCTTATATCCTTGTTTAGGTAAGGGAGGGGGGTCGTGTGGAGTGATTACATATTTTCTTTGGAATCTTACAAGGCTGTTCTCAGCAAAAGTCAGATTTTTCAAAGAACAAATGGTTTCCAGGAACTGCAGGCTTGTAAACCATCAACTTCAGAA